>JAPYYW010002452.1:0-24842 GCA_030522545.1 Cremastinae sp. A BG-2022a
TTCATCGTGTCCTTAAAAAATTTCGATTCCCTATACTTTTAACACGTAAAACTTCATTTATTTTCGCCATTTACAAATGGCTACAGCCAACCTCCTTAAAAAGGCTTGAAGGTTTTTCTTTACAATTCATGTATAGAGCGATTATTATTTTCAAATAACTGCAGAGATGAATATGAAAAATTGAAATAAAAGCTTGACGAAAAAATTAAATTACCCATCGACGCAATGAGCTGCAGTAAGGACCACTTGAGGATGGATCAGAGAACCACCGCCAGAGTACATCAAATAATTTCGTGACACCATATCAGGATCTTGTTTTCTTTTTATCCTAAGTAGTGCGACCATCCACGGAAACTCACCAAAATTAGCTTCATTCGCATTTGTACCAAATGTTGAGTACAATCCCCGTGGATTTCGTTTACCACAAACTGGTGGAGAAACGGTTTCACGCTTTACTCTCGATATATCCGAATAGAGACAGCAAACGTTTCCGGGATTTGCACATTTTACAGATTTTTCCAGAGTCTCGAGTCGTACAAGCCTTTGAACAAGCACGTTTAAAACTTTAATTACATATCAATTCAAAATAATAAAAATCAAATGAAATTAAGGATTTATAGGATAGACAATCCGAGTAAAAAGTTATAATTCTTTACGTTAAATTCGAGTCTGGTTAAATTCGTAAAAACCAGACTCTGGCTGTTGTTAAAAAGTTGCTAATTTTTTATCGATTGGCAACTTGAGCATATCTTGAAAACAATTTAAATATTTTTTATTATTTAAACAATTGAATTTAAAAAAATTTAGTAATACGTTTTAAAATGACTATCAATACAAAATAAACACTACTACGAATATGTGTATATAAAAAAAATCACAAGAATCTTATATTTTAAAATTTTTATTCAGGGAAAATTTACGAATTCTTTTTGGAGTTTGATAACCATTGAATCACTTAGAAGAACTATTTAAAATTATGATTTAAAAAAAATAGTAAACATTTATCAAATTATTATATTTTTAATAATATTGCTCATACATTTTTATGTGTATATTATAAAAGGAGAAAATATAACGATTATTTGCTTCAAATAATAAATGGGAAAGTAAAACTCACTCTTCTCCATTTCGACAACGTTGGTGAGGAACGCACTGACAAATTTCTGGTCCATCGATAGTATTATTAAATGACGGAGCGGCGAAGCAGTCAGTTACGATCAGCATTGAAAATATACTCAACAGCAACATTTTGAGTTATCTGGCAAAGTAATAAGACTCGTCGATTATTTTTTATTAACTGTTGCCATAGATACATTTTTTACCCATTTATACCTAATTCATTTCCTGGAAAATGAGTCTCATTGCGTACGTTTTACGTCAATAAAAGATTACGAATGTTTGAATAGCTGTACTATCGTGAGGATGATCACGTATAAAAAATGAATGTAAAACGTGGACATTTTCGAAATATCAATGAAAATATATTAATGACGATTATAGTGACGATGCAATAAAAAAGTATTTGGAATATACAAAAATTATTGTGCAGTGAATTTTCGGTCTCGAAGAGTTTTACATTACTGATTGGTTTATTTTTTGGGTTATTGTCTATTTTTTAAATACTTTTTTGAAGTGGAGTGTTACGCATAATAATATTTCAAAAAAGTACGTTCGAATAAATTTAATTAGCTTTCGAATGAATCTAGATTCATTCCGATCGGATAATAATTGTTCCCGTGGCAAAGATTTTTATGCATATCAATAATGCAAATGAGGACAAGTGACGTTACAAAATTGGGGACGTATGATAATGGGACGAATTTTTTGATCATGGCCTATCGAAAGGGTATTTGTCGGATCTAGGTCAGTCAGTGATTTTTAGAAATGTTTTGTGATTCTCTTTTCATAGGTAATGATTAAAAAAATTATCCCATTATCATACATCCCCAATTTTGTAACTTCACTTTATCCAGATTTGCATTGATTTGCAAAAATCTTTGCCACGGAAACAATTATTATCCGATCGGAATGAATCTAGATTCATTCGAAAGCTAATTATATTTAGTCGAATGTACTTTTTTGAAATTTGAAAATCGGACAATTTGGCTGAAAAATATTCTAAAAATTATTAGGTGTCCCGACATTAATGCCCCTTACTGTATAATGAGATAAGTCGGTTCCCACCGATCTGAGACTCAATTGATGCATTATATATCATTCTCTTGTCAACGTTCATCATTCAGAAAGACCAATATAATGTGTATCTTACATATAATAAAAATATTCAATCATTATACGTAAAATGTATTTCTGTGTCACGGTCCCACATCATGCATGTCCTAATTATCATGCAGAGATTCGAATGATACGACGGGGTGGGGGATAAGCAAATTGCAAGCGTCGACCGGCTGGTGCTACACTTGTTGGTGAAATTTGAGAGAATTTTTAATAATAATTTAAACAGTTTTTATTGTTTAAAGAATTGAATAAAAAAATTTAGTGGAACGTTTTGAAATTACTGTCTGTACAAAATAAATACCACTATGAACTAGTAAAAAAAAAATTCCCAAGAATCTCATATTTTCAAATGTATTTTCAGTGCAAATTTACGAATTCTCCATATGAAGCAGTATTTAATTTCAGCAATTTTGAAGTTTGATAACTCTTAAACCATTCAGTAAAACGATTTTAAATTTGACACAACACTTTTTCATATACTGAAGAACAAAATATAAAAAATTAATAAAATTCTCATATTTTTAGAAATATCGCTCATACATCCTTAAAGTAGTTCTGTCAGTACAGTCAAATCACAACATTTTATCTTAGATTATCTGCTTACTATGTGGCTTTTCAGAAAAAGTTTATTAAGAAAAGTTGTTACTAATTGATTCAAGAAAATTATGAAAATCAAACTGAAAATTATAAAAATAATAAAAATCAAAATCTTAGGATTTAAAAAAAAAACTAAAATTAACTTCTTAATTGTACTTCAAAGAGCTGTGCAAAATTTCAAGAAGTTTCATTATGCAGTAGTCAAGATATTCAGAATTGAAGATCGCAGTATTTAACACGTGCTCTTATGGAAGCGTACAGAAAATTAATATAATACAATTTTACATTATATCAAAGAAGGTTTTTCCAAATTTTCAACAAAAATCCTAATAAAACGATTTTATGATATAGAACTACCTTAAAGAAAATAGAATTCGAGTTAACGAATAAATTACGCTCTTTCAATAAAATTATATCTTGCAGGTTACAATGGATAAAGCAGAGAATTCGACAATATGAAATGAGTTAGCAAACGATAATATTTTTTTAAACAATACTATACATGATAATTACCTGTTTTGCAGGGACAGTGTCGATGACACTTGGCTTCCGGTACAATTTATAGTCAACGAAATGTTTTCTGGATCTTCTGATACTGAAGATCTGCAACTCTGACAGAGTTACACGTATATTAACGTGAGTTAATTGAATGAAGTCCGGGATTTAATCATCACAAGAACAGTGAGCAAAAATGAAGAAAATTCGGCGGTTTATATACCCGAATTGAGTGTCTTTGGAAGGGGCATTTTCCTGCTTCCTTAATGTTTTTGTCTATATTACTATTGGATATAAAACTTGAAGAGTCATGGTTAGGAAAATTGCTTCGTCAGTCCGTATTATATTTTAAAAGAAGTTGTATGTACAAAGTGTCTACGTGCATGATACTGCACAGCTTTTTCTCCAAAATCCGTAATTAGATTTGACGCTCAGATAAATGACGTTAATGATTTTACTAATAGGTGACAGCTGTGCTGATTAGGACTAAAGCATATAAACTATATAAAGTATAGTATTTTAAAGTTAAATGAAATATATTTAATTCATGATTTATATTTAAAAAATATATAATATTAGTTACACGTACTATAGTAATTATGCAGTATCGCGTAATTGTTTTACAGTGCGATTTCTGAATAGGGCTGCTTTTATTGTAGAAATTGATTTTTTATTGATTCTTATTGTAGAAATATTCAAGAGTATTCAAGAATTTTTGCATATTTATTTTTTAAAGCATTTAAACGCGTTGAAAAATGTGCAAGAACGTGAACAACCCCATTCGAATGCGGCGTATAGTCAAAATTATAGTGCGACCGTGGAGGGTTAATGACTAGGCGTGTGTGAATATCGTTCGAATCGAATCGAATTGAATATTAATATTCGATTTGAAATTTGAATAATTCGCGAATTACCGAATTATCACTGGATTTTTGATTGTTTTTAATTCAAAGTTTATTACATCATGCATCAAAATATTACATTTTCGAAAAATATACTTTTTTATTTAAAACATTAAAAATAAATTACCGATTCAGTGTTGTATTTATTATTTTTCAACAAAAATTTGTAGCAAATTTTTAAACGTTGTATTTTTGTTAATACTTCATTTGCTGTAATATTATTCTTGTTGTTTCATTCTCATTAAAAAAAAAACTATACTAATTGTTCTGTTTTTGTAATTTTATTTCATGGTTCAAATAAAATGTATATTATTTGTAAATTTCATATTTTAATGTCGAACATAACAAACCCTGAATTCAAAACACTCAAAAATTCACGAATAATTTAATAATTCGCTAATTTTGAAATTATTTGAATTTTTTTTTCGAATTACTCGAATTTTGTTAGAATAATTCGAAAATTCGAGTTTCAAATCGAATATTAGTATTCCATTCGGAACGAGTAATTCAAAAGTTCGAATTATTCGTACACCCCTCATTAAAATGACGATACATACAATGTTAAATCTGACTTTGACCTTAATTTCGATAAAAAAATCTGATTCCTTGACAAATGAAATTAGCGAAGAAATTTTTGGATTTCTTACAAAAAGCATAATGCATGATATGTTGAAATGTATTTTGCGTTTTGTTGAGTCGAATGACCAAATTTGGATGACAGATGAGGGAAAAATACTGATTAGGGACGTGATCATTAAGTTACGAAAGAACATTTTGGACGATGTTCGAGTAAATAAGGAGTATAATGGCAGAATAATGGTACAAGGAAATGGAAATAAGTAATACCGCTGGATAAATTTGGCAAAAGGATGAAAAGTTGGAAATGAGCGCTGTTTACAGTGGACGAGTTACGTCGCGGATACAAAACAGGAACGGGCTTCATTTCGGGCTGAAAATAGCATGGGGGAGTCGGAGATCGCATTTCGGGCCGCAGCGCAGCGACGGGGGTTGACCGAAAGGGAAATAGAGAAAGGAAGGGAGAGGAGCAAAGCGATAGACGCGAATCGAGATAAAGAGAGAAAGAAGGAAGGAAGGAAGAAAAGAAAGAAAGAAAGAAAAAGAAGAAGCCGAAAAATCGGGACGAAAGCCAAAGTCCCAAAGGCAATTATAGAATTGGGATTGGATCGAAGCTTTCGAGGAGGCCCTGCACCAACGATTACTTTTATTTTGCGTTAGCTTCCGAAGGCATTCAGTTGTCAATTCTACCTTTACCGTCATCATCATCATCATCGTCGTCGTCGTCGTCGTCGTCGGCGTCATCATCTCTGCCGAGCGAAAGTGAGTGTTCAACCCTCGAGTATCTTCGTAATAAAAAACGAACGAGCCAAACCGGAGAAAAGGGGCCAAATAAAAAAAAAACGAAAACGGAGGAAAAACGGCAAATAAAATGAGTGAAAAATGAGTGGTTAGCCTCGATCGATGATCTCCTGCTTTGATCTCATCCTCCTCTTTCTCTCTCTCTCTCACACACACGTTGTCGTTCTCCTGGAAATTTTTCTCACGATGAGTTTCGGAACGACGATAAGTGTTTCTACTAATTTTTCTCGTCCATCTATTTCCCGTTTCTTCACCTCTCTCTTCACTTTCAAACATTACGTGCAGTATTAAATCCGAGAAAAAAATTTCATTAAATCGTGTGCGCGTGTCCAAGTGGCTAAATTTGGAATTATACATGTATGTGGTGAACGATGAAATTCGACTCAAACATTTTTTCGTTTTCTTGGATTAATAAATATTGTTTTTTTAATAATAATGTTTGAATTAATAAATTCATATAAGAATAAACTGCGGTGCGGAATAATTTTAATACTGCGCTGATAAAAAATGTTGAGGTGTACGAATGAAAATGTAGGAGAAAAAGAAAAAAAAATATGGATAATTGCAGGGTAGGAGAGGTTCGTAGAAGTATCGTCATTCGGATTTCTCGGCAAAGAATTGACGACGAAAGTCCGCAATCATGGAAGCGATAAAGAAAAAGATCGCCGCCCTGAAGATGGAGATGGACGGGGCGAATGAAAAAGTCGAGACGAACGAGACGAAAGCGAGACAAGAGAACATGAGGGCTGATTTGATTTACGATGAAGTTCGAGATCTTGAAAAAAAGCTCGTTCAGATGGAACGTGATTACGAAGTGAGCAAAGTCAATCTCGACCAATCGACGGCCGCGCTCGAACAGTGCGAAAAATCGTACGCAAAGGTAAGCATCCCTTTTTCTTTCCATTCACACGAAAAAAAAATGTCGTAATTAACTCTAGGACCCTACACAGGGGTTTCCTAAACCCCAGAAAATTGTTACAGTTTTGGAATTTCGAAAGTTTTGCTTTTTCCATTGCATTTTTCGCTGAAAAAATTCAATATGAGGTCTTTTTCCAGTTGTTCATTTCATTTTTCAGGATTTGAACGATGAAAAAAATAAACCTCTGTACGATAAATAGTCAGCTACATCGATTTAAAGTGCTGGGGTTAGCCTAACACCAGAGTAGGGTATTATACAGATAGTGTAGAGTCCTAGGGTTAAAAATAAAGATGATGATTTTTTCGTTGCTATTCAGATTTTTTGAAGAAAAAACGTGATTTTTTTTACACAAATATGTGTGTTCTCAGGCAGAGCAGGACCGAACGTCGATGACAAAGAGAGTGCAGGAAATTGAAGCGAGTCTCTCCAAGAAGGAAGAATTACGAATTTCCGCCCAACAGAAGCTGGCACGTGCTTCGGAACTCAATGATGACGCTCGAAGGTTTTAATATTTTTTTTAAAATACTCTTTTTAATAAGGCTCAATGGTAGTTGGGTCCATCTACTTTTCACATTATTTTTAGCATTACTTTTGAAATAAACATTTTACACGATAAATTACTATGTTGAATAGTACTGTGACAACAGGTTGGCAATTCTTAGGATTTTTTTAGTACAAAATATAGCAACTTTGATTATTTTATAATTATAATTACTGTATTTTGGACGAAAAATCGTCAAATTTTTCCAAACTACCACAGTACCAAAAGACAATAATTTTTCACATAAACTTTTCTCCATGTACATACATGCAGTTCGATATATTATTAATTCTGTTCAAAATGATCCATAAAAAAAAATTAAGGCAAGACCCGATTTAGTTGTTTTCATAAACGCGAGAGAGTTCCCAGCTATCTATATCCCTATGAGTGATAAAAGTTGGCCAGTGATAAAAATGAGCTTAATATTAAAGCTATAATATGAAACTACAATAATTTATTCAATTTTAATAGTCACAATATTAATTTAACGACAAAACAAAGATTACTTTTATTTGGAAGAAATAAAATAAATAGTAGAGAGAAATAAAAATAAGATAATCTGAGTTTTTCTATAATAATTTTCGAATAATATTCAATATTTTCAAAATAATTACCATAAGCAATGATCTACCAAAAATTTAGGAGGTTTTTAAAATTTTCTTATGCAAAAAATAACTACTGGTTCAATTACTATGTCGCAATTGAGATGATAAATCTCTTAGTCACTTTAAAAATGCAATTAGCTCAAATATCTTTAATTCTTTATCAATAAAAATAATATTTATTCAGCCGACGCAGATGAGTGGCAAAAATGGGCCATAATCGCGTTTTGCAGCTATATATGTATCTCTCGCATTCACGTGTCACGTGGTTCATGCGAGGCATCGCCTCGAGCATTGCAAAAATTAACCAATTATACTCAACTAACCCTGCTCTACATTGTATTAAATAAAAAAATTTTCTTTCTTTAAAGAATGTGCAAAGTATTGGAAGAGAGAAGTCGACTTGATGCCGAGAGAGTGAACAAATTGACACAAGAATTGAAAGATGCGAGACTCATCGCCGAGGACGCTGACAACAAATCGGATGAAATATCGAAGAAGCTGCAATTTGTCGAGGAAGAATTGGAAGCAGCGGAGGATCGAGTCAAGACGAGTGAAGCGTAAATCATTTTTATAAAAAGAAAAAAAAATCATATATACATACAAATAAAAAGTATAAAAGAGTAAAGGAAAACAATGTATATTCTAGAAAAATTGTTGAGCGAGAAGACGAACTTTTCATAGTGCAGAATATTGTCAAATCGCTCGAAGTCTCCGAGGAAAAGGTTAAATCTCGTTTTTACCTCGAAAAAAAGTTTTTCTATCGTGTAATCATGATTTTTCGATCATCTTCATTTTTCAGGCTAATCAACGAGTAGCCGATTTTAAAGTTCAGCTAAAAGAATTGAAGTTGCAGCTGAAGGCGACCGAGAAGCGAGCGATACTCGCGGAAAAGACAGTTAGAGCATTGCTGAGAGAAGTTGATTCGAAAGAAGGTACAAAAAAATCAATGAAGATTAAAATTATAATCTTTCATCGATTTTTTTAACTACGCATCAAATTTATATATCTACAAGTTTACTCAAAAAATAAAAAAATAAATAACAAAAATTCTTGACATTTTTTGGGGTATTTCAGATGATCTTCGAGAAGAGAAAGAGAAGTACAAAGCGATCTGCGACGATCTGGATATGACGTTTGCCGAGATGTCCGGATTCTAAGGGAACGAAGAACGGAATAAAATTGTTTTGGAGAGAGAAAAAAAAAGAATCGGCGTGGAGATTTTTTCGAGGATAACGGAAGAAGCGATGAGATAATAAGATGGAGAGGGGCATGCATGATTTTTACTATAGATTCGCTAGCCAGAGGCTAGCCACAAAGAGGAGCAACGACGAAACAAATAAAAATGCACGAAAACGGCGGTGATGAGGACCGAGAGAATACGAAGAAGAAGAAAAAGAAGAAAGCCCACTAGCCCGCTTTATTTTCAGCATCGAAGCTTTGTAGATCGATTCGCCGAGCGTATCGTGTTCTGAGCCACGATAGGAGGAGTACTTCCATTCGGCCTTTTGTCACATCAAAAATAACTCAACGCGAAATTTTAAACGATGTAATTCGAGCGTTGCTCGCTCGTGTCACTCTTTGCCGAGCTTTCGCGAATACACTTCTTCGTGCCTCATATATTTATTTATCCCCGACGTTGTTGTTTTTTTTTTCTTTTTCTCATTTGCTGTTGTAATATAGACACCTAAATTCCTTGTCGTCACGCAAGAGAGATATTCGTGTCAAACGGGCTCACGGCCGTTTCTTCGCCTCGCACTATATGTACGCGCGTGTATGTCTGTATGTATTTCTGTGCTGTGTGTTTGGTTTATCTGCGTATTTGAAGATTTGCGTGTATGTCAGCCATTAATCGTTTCAGTGCGCACCCGTTACGACGATATTACCTTTTTGTTTCGAATCTACATCATCATTACTCATCCATCATCCTTCCTCGTTCTCTTTCTTCCTCTTATTCCGCATCTTCCTTTGCAGAAACTCCGAACCAGCTGGACCATCCATCGAATTACTTTGTTCTGTTGGCTAATTTTATTCAACGCTGTACACATTGTATTTTATTCAACAATAAAATTTCACTTTATTCATCACTTACTTTTTGTCCTTCACACGCTTCGGTACAAAAGATTCGTTATTCCTTATTGCAAGCATAAGAATAAATATTTCAATAAAAAAGTATGAGATATGAAACATATATCTGTTGAAAAAAATATCTACATTTTTGATAAATAAAACAGTGAGAAATGAAATTAAAGTTTTCTAATTAAAAAATGTTCAGTGATATATTATTTATAGAAACAAGAAAATAATTCCAATTTGACGTTTTTTTTTAAATTGTTTTTCGTAAAAGTCCAAATATGTCCGGACTCGTAGTTTCTGTAATTGATACCAAATCGACGTGTCGAGAAGACCTTTTGGAAGATTGTCGGCCCATTGCCAGAAATTTCTGTGTTCTCGAGAAGAAGGTCAGAATTATTTTTTTTTGGTGGCAAGTTGTTCCTTCAAGAAAATGATAAACGATTATTACAAATGATATTATTTATTTTTTAATGAATTATTAAACAAATGTTTGAATAAAAATTGATCATCTTCGATATGTTACATTTTGACCAACTTTAAGGGCGAGTTATTGAAGTAATTAGAAAAGTGGTAACAATATATTTTTGATACGTTGTTTCACACTTTGAGAAATTGAGTTGAATTTTTTCAATTATCAGAATTATAACATTGATTGAATATATACATTAGGCCTCTGTCAAATTAATTTCATAAGCTTGATATGTGTGAAGTTTTGATAGTAAATTTTTATAACTTTTTATATTATTTTATATTGAAAACGTTATTAATTATTTAATCTTAAAGAGCAAAATGATAAAAATTTGTTAAATTTGGGGAGGATATTTTTTCATACGAAATGGGAAAATTTGATTTCTTTAGAATGATCTACTACGTATTTTTCGAACAATATTCAACCATCAAAAAACAACGTTTTTTACACATTATAAGCACACATTGCGTGTATAAGAAAGTAAATTTGCCACTCGATATTCCAAAAACAACGTCGACGATTTTTTTCGAAATTCATGCACATTCATTCGTTTAGTGACAATGAGGGTTATTTTTTAATTTCATCGCATTATTCTTGTCAAATCTCGGTGCAGCATACTTTTAACTTAATTTATATTCGTAAGGTGTACCCTCTAAACTGAAATCTCTTAAACAATGCCAATTGTCAAAATAGTATGAAAACTGTGATTAAATAATGGACAGCAGAAATAAATATTTGTGGCAAAATCATGGAAGTCAAATATTCCATGAAAATGTGATGAAAAATAGACTTTTGTCAGGGAGTGCCTCTCCAGTTGTTTCTCAAATTGATTGTCGAAAATCTTTAAGCGAGAAAGATCAGATTGCAGGGTAGAAGAATTCGTTTGAGTTCTAAGTACGGAGCACGTTGGCTACTTATTGGTCCTTTTGCATTTCTCGCCTGGGCTATAAAGCTTTGTTGTTCCCGGTGTACCGAGAACAGTAACTCCGGAGCATCCGTTTCGAAAGTTTCTTATCCAAAACCCACGTGCACATTACTCAACAAAAATTTCATTTACAATAAGTTTAAAAAAAAGTGAATGTATGTGTTGAACTCGGAAAAGTTTTAATAATACACCGTTATAAGAAAGAGGAATTTTTGTGTTTAATAACGCGAACAAAAAAAGATTCTGCACCTAACCTTTCATTTTTGGTAAAGGCAATTCAATAAAATTATTTTATTTGACAATAATTATTTATTGATTCATCATACGTAGTGGCATTAATGTTAATTATTTGATTTTTTGTAAAAACAAAAACAAGGAAATTTTTAAATAATTGATTAAGTTGAATAAGAAATAATAGTAATGAAATTTGTAGAGTCGAGGATGAACGCGATAAAAAAGAGGCTGCAGACGTTGAAGATCGAGAAGGATTTGGCGATGGACAGAGCGGACATTTGCGACCAGCGAGCGAGGGAGGCTAATAAACGGGAAGAAATGTTGCGAGACGAGGTTCGGGAGCTCGCGAAAAAGCTCAATCAGATGCAGCACGATCTTGAAACGAGCAGATCGAATCTCGAGAAATCAAACTTCGATCTTGAGCAAAAAGAACGATCGCTCTTGATGGTTCACTGGTTTTTTATCCCACCTCTTCATAAATGCGTCTCTCTGACAATATACTGTACGTTTTTTTTACTTATTTTTTTTCTCTCTCCCTCTCTCTCTTCTAGGCCCAATCCGAATTGGCAATTTTGAATAGGAAGATGCAGCAGTGCATGGAAAATTTGGAAAAAACCGAGGAACGTCGGCTCATTGCGCAGACCAAATTGGCACAGGCTACCGAAACAGCTGACGATGCAAAAAGGTTTTTTTTTATTTTATCATTTCATTTAATTAATTAATTAATTAATTAATTAATTTCTTATTAATTTAAAATTCGTAATATATTTAACAATAAGAATGATACTGTTTAGAATATGCAAAGTGCTAGAGAATCGAAGCAAGCTCGACGAGGAGAGAATGGATCAGCTGACGGCTCAATTGAAAGAGGCTCGTTTGATCGCCGAGGACGCAGATTCAAAGTCTGACGAGATATCTAGAAAATTAGTTTTCGTCGAGGACGAACTTGAAGCGGCTGAAGACCGAGTTAAATCGGGCGAAGCGTGAGCAAAAATGCTGCATTGCTGCTTAACAATGTTTTTATATTAATAATATTTGAGCAATTTCATCAGGCCAATTCAGCGACGATTTGATGACGACCCTTTCGATTTTCTAAATATCTTAATATGTTATTGTAGATGCAAAATGAAGTATCTATGCCAATTTTTAACCCTCTATTTTAAGGCATACCGAAGTTTCATTTTACATCTATAATAACATATTAAAAAATTTTAAAAACTGGAGGGGTCACAATCAAATCATCGTTGAATTGACCTGGAATTGCTCATATGTATTACATTTCTTAAAAAATATCGATCAAATTTTCAGAAAAATTCTTGAACGGGAGGATGAGTTGTTCATTGTTGGAAATATTCTCAAATCGTTAGAAGTTTCTGAAGAAAAGGTAATTTATTGCGTATGCAGATTTAATAAAAGCTGTTTGTTGAAATACTATTAACTCTTACTATTTTAAGTCAAGTTATTATATTTTTTTATTCTTTTAATTCCGTTTTGATTCTTATATATTTTTACTTATTTTGTTATTGCGTACATTTTTAAAAAAAATCCACGATTTTTTTGGTTCTTTTTGTAGGCAAATCAACGAGTCGAAGAATTCAAGAGTCACTTGAAAGACTTGAAAATAAAACTGGATGAAGTTGAAACGAGAGCGGTAATTGCAGAGAGAATGATGAAGTTGTTGCAAAAGGAATTGGACCGTCGAGAAGGTAAAAGAGACTAAAAGTTCTCATAAAGTATAGCGTAATTTGACAATGACGAGTCGCTAAATTTTTAATGTATCGTTTAGAAATAATTTAAAAAAAAGTTGTGTCAAATTTATTTAATATGTGTGATATAAGATTTTTATAATAACTTAAAAATTTAGTAAACTCTTGTAAGGTTTTATGTTTTTTTTTATTATGGTTAGACAATACCAAATATTAGAATTTTTTTAAAAAGCGTACTTAAGATGTGAATTGATTATATAGTTGACTCGAAAAAAATGAAAAGTTTATGGTAAACATATGTATAAAGTTTAACTTTCATCAATTTATAATGAAAAATGTCAGAGGCAGTGTATGTAAATTTAGTTCATTCTTAAGTATTTGTTAAATTAACGTGTATTGTATTTCAGATCGACTATATAGGGAAAAGGAGAAATGTAAATTCATCTGCGATGATTTGGATTCGACCTTTGCTGAGCTTACTGGTTATTAAACAAGCACATTTTAGCAAATGAAAAAGAAACCTTTTTCTCACTTTTATACTCTACTCTGTATTAAGAATGTGAAAAATCTCGCATCACTTAACTTCTTTGAAGTAAAGAAAATTTATATTATGAAAAAAATGTAAAAACAGTTGTAAAGATTAATAATGCAAAATAAAATCCAGTCCCAAAAAATGTAAATTAATAGAATGTGAAATATTCAGGCAGACTGATGAGGAAGGTTTGTAAATAAATAATGACATTGAAAATAATTAAATCGAAATGATCGTCCTAAAAGTTGCAGTCAATGTACCACCAAAGGTTTATTTAAAAGGGAAACATTTCATAAGTGTAAATGATAAAAAACTCTCAATATGCTTCTTACACGATATCAATTTATTTAATCGATTCTACGATCGACACAATGCCCGTTAAATGACATTCCACCTTATACATAAATGGTTTTATTCGTTTTATTGTTTCTGTTTTTTTTCCTGTTATTGATTCTTCGATGTGGGTGGCCACCCAAGAAATTCATTCATCGTCGACACCCTCATCAAGCTATAATAACTGTTTTTTGGTATTTTGTTTCATTTCTCAATATTTATCTTGCTCATTTTTCTTTACATTAAATCGGACATCGATTATCGTTCATTTGATTAGTAGCCTGAGGCCGTTTTTTTTCCCGCACTTTGCGCTCTATCATGTCAATTGACACCGGTCTATCCAAGGGGACATTAACCATTCTAAAATTCATATACACTATAGTGTGAACAATTTTTTTTTCTGTCTCTTCGCGTATCATGTACGATTTCGAATACGCAGAAAAACGAGTCGAGGGGCTGTACGAAAAAATGTACAAAAATTTGAGACCGGTGGGAATGTTTGTTTCTTTTTTCGATAAACACCATAGTAAAACTCAGTCGAAGAGCTTTGGCACTCCTTTTTATCGGCATGATACACATATTTGTCTTAAATTAATGGAGTTTGATTGACGCGCTTTAAAACCTCTCGCTCCTACCTACCCCTTCTCATCCGCCCGTTTTCTCTCATTCTTTTTCTTCTTTCACTCGATATTATAGATAATATATACATTGTACGTATATACAGGTATACATATATATACGTATTACTGTAACAGATCGAAATGGAAAATTTGGTACTCGAGGCATCGAAAGGAGTCGTCAAAAATTTGTTTTTTTTTCTTCATGTACAATTTTTTGACAATTTTCATTTCTTTTTAGAAGAAAAATTTTTTTTTTTCTGATGGTAGATTAGCACCCTTATTATAGCATTATTTTCTTCGCCTTTTTCTTTTTGTTTTTGAAGAAAAAATTTTAGTTGTTTTTCTGCTATACTCAAGATGCGATTACTTGTATTTTTTTTTCTCCTCTCCTTCAGGCCTCCTATTTTTTTCTTCGCTTTCACGTAAATTTCCGAGGTAGTCGAGTTCAATTAAGAATTTCGAAGACTTTAAAAATTTGTTTGTACACACGTTTTTTTAGGAAAAAAAATGGAAAAACACACGCACACGCACAAGTGAAATCTCGCCTTTTCCGAGATTATTTTAGCCATCAGTTATAATGATTTTGATCCCAAATTTTGAACAAAGTGTATAAGAAAATGTTAGTAACGAAATTTATTTTGTTTTTTGATAAAAACAGAGGAAAAAGTTTCATTTGCGCATGACACTTTTATAAACCGACAGATTTTTATCAGGATTTTTACGGATGATTTCATGATATGATCGAATTTTAGTATTTAAAACCGTCATTATTAAATAGTTAAATTACACATCGTCGAAGTCTTCTTTCAGAGTCTTCGTTAGGATTATCATTAATATAACGGACTAAAAATAACCAACGTGCAATTCGTACGAATATAACCATAAACTTTACAATGCAACAGAGCCCAACGTTTAGAATTTAGTCGTACATCATTGAACGGAGCGACACGAGGTGAACATTGAGATCACTGCGCGGCCCCTTCTCACTTTCCACACGTCTCTTTTCTTCTTTTTTCCATATTTATCTCTTCAATTTTCTTTAAAACTCGGCCCTCGTGAAGCCAATTCACACATTTGTTCGCCGTATTTAAATTCACACGAAATAATATATATGTATATGGATTCAAGTCTTTGGTCTCGGATGAGTGATCCGCTACGAGCAGGATTATGAGAGATCAATATTTATCATTTATCTCTTATTTTTAATTCTCATTTTGACTTTTCCCTTCTTCTTTTCATCTTCTCGTCGAAGCGGTCTGAGCAATTTGTCATCTTTGGCACTCGTCCACGCACTTTTATCTCTGTCTCTTTGTTTTTTATATTCTACATCCACATTGAACGTGTATTTTATATAGAATCGTACAAGATTCGCACCTCTTTTTATTTCGCATTTTGCTGGCCAAATCTTTTAATGCCCGTCTCAACTTGTCTCGCGATAGATTTTCGATGGCACGACGCCAATCTCCTCAATTTTTTAATTCACTCAATACCTGTTGGATCATTAATATTAAAAAAAAAAGAAACAAATAAGTTATTACGAACTGTTCGTCCGGCACGACTATCGGCAGTGAAATATTCGGAAGCTTCGATGCACGACATCGAAGAATCGCGTTTAGGAAGTTTACTTTTATTTTTCTGTCTTTTGAGCTGTTTCCTTGTTCGCTGTTCGCTTGTTCCATTTGGTACTCGAGGATCCAGGATGGTCGTAGGCAGTAGTTTTCACGGTTGATCCTCAACGGATTTTATCTCAGTCCGACAGAGAGACGAAAATGATGATCAAAAAATAACCATTCAAAGTTCATTAAAACCATTCAAGTTTAACATTTTTCAGGAGTGTTTCTGAGATGCGTGTTGCATAGATTGTTTAAAAAAGTTGTTAAAAATATTGGTAAGAAGGAGCTTTTAAAGTTGATGATCGAAGTGTGTCCGATCGCGTTGAAATTGGCCAAAGCAGGGGACGATTCGGTCCCCAATGACGATACCGCGTATTTTAGACGGCTATTGAATAATCCGAGGATGGATTGTTTTGGGCCCCTGGCTTGGACCACAGAGTCGAAGCTCTCTGGCCGAGCTTTGGTTTCTTCAGCGAGTCGATGTCACACTCGGCTTCGCTGAGCTCCGGCCGATCGCTTCTTTCCCCGCTGCGTGACATTACGTTCGATTGGCCCCCGAACGCGGTCTCCGCCACTGACATCGGCGCCATTCGGAGCGAACTTCTGCTCGGTACGTGCCATCTTTCAGAAAATAATTTTATACAAATGATCACTCAGTCGTCATCATCATGATCTTCTTATATATAAAAATTTGGCTTCCTTATGTTTGCGTCCACAATACTCGAAAACTATAACCGATGGATTGACTTGAAATTTTTACTAAATGCTACATTTTAAGGTAGTTTTATCGTTTTATTGTTTTCTTAGGAATTTATTGAAAATTTTTACAAACATTATTATGGCATAGATACTTGTGTTAAATTTTAAGAGGATTCACCATGTAGAAATCGAGATAAGATAAATGTTCTAATAGTTGAACATGTCCTTGGACAATATTTGCCATATTATTTTTAATATTTTTTTTCTCTATAAAATCGTATGGATTATTTTTCCTGTACGAGGAAGTGTATTTTTCATAACGTTAATTTATTGGAAAAATTCGCTCAACCCTAGAGACAGGGTCGATTTTCTGTCCAACTATTGGGACATTTTATATATTTAAACGTTTAAGTATTTATTTGCTAGATATATTGTTTAAAATTAACACATAAAATGAATTTTGGATCGCTAAAATATCAGATAATAGTTTAGATATGAATTTGAAATAGATTTTTTTGTTTGAATATTAAAAAAAAGATAAAGTGAGAAAACCCTAAGTTGTTCAACTATTCGGACATTTACCTTATTTATTGTTAAAAATTCCCGTCAAAATTCCTTTTATAGCGGATATTTCGGACTATCAAATAAAAAATATTCCGAAAAATAATGAATTTGCAGAAATTTTAAATTTTAAAAGTTTGTATTCATAAAATTTTGATATCAACGCAAACGAAGTCGCAGGAAGATCATGCAATAAAATATGATTATTTTTATTCCATTTTTTACTTTTCAAAAACTATTTTGTGAAAAATTAATGATGATATTCAATTTTTAATTAATGGTAAATTTCCCGATTACCGCTATAACCACTATAACCTGTCAGTCATATTATATATCTTATTTTTTTTATACAATCGAGTCTTTAATTGTTATACCGAAATTCACTAAAGTGTGTCTTTTTACAATCAAGTCGAAAAATTATGTTAAAAAAAGACTAAAAATCTTATTGCGATTTGGCAAATTTCTGTAATGTGCTGTAAATATCCTCGAGTTCTCGACTCTTGATAATCGCAACTTTATTATAACAAACTTATTCCACTGACACCCGACAAAAATTGAAATTCGCTAGACTAGACCAAATACAAGGTTTAATAAATTTTTAATATATACTTCGTCGTGTAATTAATGAACTTATTACTCTTTTGGCGAAAATCACAAAAAATTGCTTTTCGAGATTTATTCTCGAGTCGTTATAATGATCTAGTTTTTCAATTTTCTTTTTTCAATACTTTATAAATAAATAGAAACTCATGAATTTGATACATCAGAAGTTATTGTAAAATCAATAATACGATAATAAAAGAAATGATTAAATAATTTATTAAAATACCTAGACCGTGCCCTCCGCGTCAGTGATTTTTGTTCGCACATCGGTGAGATATCCGACGAGGTGCTTGACGTTGGATGGTAGAAGAAATCTGAAACTGCCCGAACTAGGAAATAGAATACAGAGGAAATATAAAGAGAGTGATCGCCAGGGTCCATTGTACAAATTATTTTCATTTGACATTTTTCAGGATGTTATGCTACGAAGATATAATTCAGACATACTATGCTTTAGTTTTCCAGCGTCTAATTGATTCGATGACTCCGTCCGAGAGCGGGTCAACTGGTCCGGATCAGACTCGCTCTCGTCACTGTCTACGTCGCCAGGAGTCTGCTGCTTCCGCTGTTGACGTCTCCGAGATGATACACTCTTCATACTCTTTATATATCAAAAACATCATATTTTTCGTTATTTTCTCTGCACTTTTAGCGTATAACTAAAAAAGATTCATTTTTTTTCATTTATAGTAAAAGTACATTTAAAATAAGTATTGTTCTGGAAATTAATATTAATAAAAAATAATAAAATAATAAAAATAATTAATAATAATATAATAAAAATAATAAATAATAAAATAAATATAACCGAGATCATCCAAGTTAAGTAACGCTGTCCACGGACAGTACTGCGATGGGTGACCGTTCGCACATCAAAATTCCGAGCAGGAGACGGATTTTTCTGGGTTCTTGGGGTACCATGCTTCGGGAAAAAACAGAAAAACATCGTCGACTGTATCGATACAGGTTTTCCGCAGCTTCCCCGCAGTCCTAATGCGATACAGGGTTAAGGAGTAAGTCGGCTGCGGACGCATTTAAAAAATGGAGAAAGAAAAAGGTGGAATATGAAAAGATGCAGTAAAAAGAGGATAAGGATGAAATATGAAAGAATGGTGGAAGGAAATGAAATGTGGTAAAAAAAAAACAACAAGGAAGGGCAGAAATGAAGGGTTCAGTGAAGTAGAATTGTAAAGATCCTATACAGGGTATGCAATTAAAACTCACAAATAAATAATAATAATAAAATAAATATGATTGAATGAACATTTTATTATGCCGTAGAGATAACCCATAGGCAAAAATTAGTAAATACAATAATGCATAACATAGATAAATATAATAAAATAATAAATAATAAAAATAAATAATAACATTAATAAAATTAATAAAAATAATAAAGATTTTTATTGACTTGAAACGCAGAAAAAGGGGCTGAAACGAGAGAAAAATGAAAAAAAAAATGGTACTCGGTTATTACCGTTGCTGCAGGAGGTGGACTGGCGCATCCCTCGGTCATTGCATGCTCGTGATACATGAAACTGTGGAGTAGAGTGTTGTTCGAATGAAGGCCCGCGCTTGAGGCTTCCACTCCACCTGGTAGTCCTCCCAGGGCGCCCAATCCTGCCAGGTTTGCCCCGCCCCCCTCCGAAAGCTGGAACGTAGCGTACGGAGAGATGTCCTCCGCTGTCTCTGTAACCCATCAAAGGCATTGCCTACCTTTCAAATCATGTCGTCACCCGTCGATCGCGCATCTCAACTTTTTCCTCGGCATCGAACGCAACTTAAAATAGTTCTCGTGAAAAATGAATTTGGACAAATTTTATTAAAAATTTGCACAAATCATCTTGGATATGATCTGAATATGTGGTTCAAATTTTTAAAGGTTTTACCACGTAGAAGTCAAGATATTTATTGTTAAAAATCATGATTTTTCGTGCTCTCCCAGCATAAGAGCACGTGTTTGATGTTACGATTTTAAACCTTCAATATTTTGACTTCTAGATGGTGAAACTTCTTGAAATTTCGCACAGATTTTTATATGACATTGAAGAAACTTTGTTTAGTTAATAAAAAAAACTGACATACAAATTGGTTCAAAATTTTTTAAATCATGTAGCAAGTATACCCGACCTTGGATGACCTTAAATTTAGAGTATGTTGTTCTTTAGTCAATTTGCAACAACTTTTCTTAATTAACTTATTCTCGCAAATTACTTTGAACGTCCTACCTTAATATTTGGCATGTTCAACGTTGCCATGCTCCGTACACATATTATATAGTAAATTATAAATATAGTATGTAGTAAAATATAAATAAATATAAATATAGACAATGTCTATTTACTGTCGCGTTAAGGTAGTTCTATCTAAAAATCATTTTCTTAGGATTTTGTTGAAAATTTGCAAAAACCTTCTTTGATACAATATGCAATTGTATATTTAATTTTAAAAGGTTTCACTGCGTAGTACTCGAGATATTTATTTATCTATCTATCTATCTATATTTATTTATCTATTTACTGTCGCGTTAAGGTAGGTTCTATCTAAAAATCGTTTTCTTATAGGATTTTGTTGAAAATTTGCAAAAACCTTCTTTGATACAATGTGCAATTGTATATTAAATTTTAAGAGGTTTCATAACGTAGTACTCGAGATATTTATTGTCAAAAATCACAATTTTCTGCAGTTTCCCATAAGAGCACTCAAAGTGGTTGAGTGCCTTGATTGTCATTAGAGTAATCTTGACGTAAATAGACACGGACTTGCAAAGACTTTACTTTTTCATCTTTTGTCGTCAGGAAGATACAGCCGTGTATTTTTATAGACCATTTTTTTCCCAAGCTCGGTAATTGAAAGGTAAAACGAGGTATGCACCTGGAATCTTGTCGGTTCCGCTCGCGTTGGCAGCCTGCTGGAGAGCGACCTTGTGGATAGTCGCGTAGTATCGTTCCCTCTGTGTCTCCGCGTTCTGCTGATTCTCCTGGCTCTCCTTCATCGGCCGCTGTACTCGGTCCCCCAAATTGCCTAAAATATTTTATTATTTATATAAAATAATCAATTAATTAATCAATTAATATTAATCAATATTTAAAATTGAATACGAAATAATTGGAATAAAGTAAAAGTGGAAAATATGATTCAGTGGAATCCCGTTATTGCGACGATACTCACGACTCTTAAAACGAATGAGAACGGTCGCTACGGCTGCTAACAAAGCCAGAGCAGCTACCATCAGCGGAAGCATCACTTTGACATCCGCGTAAAAGGGAAGCGCCGTCGCGATTCCTTTCTCCGTTAATTCCGGCGGAGGAAGTTCTATAAAAGGAATAAATCGATGCAAGAAAGGTTCCATAAATTTTGATCCAATTTATTATAAAAATAATAAATTTCATTACGGAGTAAGTTAAGTTTAATTTAAAAAAATGTATTTTTAAAGATAGAATCAATGTTTAAATTAATTAAAAAATCAAACAGTGAACATACATTTTTAGTGATAAAAACTTGTATTATTTATGCCAAGTATTCTTGCTGTTATGGAATCGGGTGAAATTACAATTTTTTTCTATGTACTCAATTTTAACATTTAAATAATGAAAAACATTATTGTTAATGACTTTATTTCGAAAATTAATTTTCATATAAATTAATTTACAAAAAAAAATGAATTTACAATTAATATTTTCGTAATTGAGAAAAAAAATGTTGTTACCACCGTCCTTGGTTAATGTGACGAAAGTGAATTCTGCATGATTGCTGCCTGCTGAATTATGAGCTTCGACTTTGAGCTGGTAAATGGTACTGGGCGAGAGATTCGTGACGACGAAACGTCGTGCCATTTTGACGCTGTTGGATACGAGAGTCCAGTGAAATTCGTTTATCGGCCTGTACTGAATAACGAAGTCGGTTATGGGACATCCGTTGTCCGGCCAGGCATGTAGTCGGAGTGCCAGGGTTGTCGAATTCGGAGCAAGGAAGGTAGGTGCTGGGGGAATTCCAGGCGGAAGACCCTGGGTCCGAACCGAGAGCACTGGAGAATTTGGACTGCTTCCGATTTTGTTGTGTGACGTCAGATGAAGATGATACATATTTCCACACAGCAATCCCTGATACAACCATGTTACTTATTATTTTTTAGCATTACTTTTATTTATTCCTACATTTTAACCCTCTGTGGATCATATGGGTCGATCTTTTTTGATCTATGTGATTTTTTTCCCCTTCAATATCTCCGCGATCCTTCACTGAGAAAAATGTATGGTAGATTTTATTATATAAAAGTGACAGCTATACTAATTATTATAGAACTAAATATACTTTATTTACATCTTGTCCTGATTACGTTGCGTTTTACTACAAATATATATTTAATTCTAAAATAATTAGCATAATTGTCACTTTATGGTAAAATATACCATCGTGATTTCTCTCAGTGTTGAAGGGCAGGGTTTCTCATTTTACCCTAAAAAAACTTAGTAGTGAGGGGTACTCGATGCCTAAACTGCATCTCGATCCAGTAGTTCTTGTACATACAGACAGTAGGGCAGAGAAATTTCGGCTCGGTCGAAAAAGACCCATATGTCGCCCACGGTGCCAGTATTTCGTCAATGTAAGTCAAAGTGTGACGAACACCGGGTCAATTTTTACTTGGAATGCGCAAAAATAAAATAATATGTTCTCATAACAACACGATTCTGTACGATTAATCAATTTAAAAAAAAATACATTTTTCATTTTATAACGAAAAACACATAAAGTTTTATACCCGAAAAATATCTAACTTTTAGATTGCAGAATAAATATACTTTTTTAAATGTGGAAACTCAAGACATTTTTTTCCTAAAAGAATATAGTTACAACTATAAAAGTGTGCAAGATTTTTTGTTTTATATTAAATAGAAAAAAAATGGCGTTTGTTTTTCGTAAAACAACTTTTTTCGCAAATCTTGTTGATTAAAACGTTTTATTTATAAATAAAACAAATGCAACGACTATAAGAACTATGAAATCTTAGAGTAGAATCAATAAAAGAAAAGATGGGGAGAGGGAGAATTTTTTCCTCTCCAAATACGTGAGATACAAGTGGGAAGGCGAAAAGGACCCGGGGTGCCATAAAAAATCATATGACCCGCGGAGGATTAATTACGTACATAAATTATATTACGTTATGAAATATAATAACGAAATAAGCTTACCTTGAGCTCGTGTTTCGTAGCTCGACGTGACAACTGAAGCTCGTGCAGAGGTCCCTGACTCGTTCTGTAATGCAATGTATAGCCAGTCAACGGTGCGCCCCCATTATAGTCAGGTTTCCAATGCAGAAGAACGCTGCTCGACGTCGAACTCGTTACGTACAGTACCGGAGCTTTTGGTGGTACTAAAAAGAAAAAAAAACATCCGTATTTTGTGGGAGAACCAGAGGGACACCAAAAGATTATAAAAATAAATGGTTCATTTTTTTATAAAACGCATGATTATTATACATAGATATGTTTATTTACTTATTTATGCTATTTTAAAAGTTTTACTTTGCGGACAAAGTTGCCAAATATTTGAAGAAACGATGGAGATCCGCGATTTGTAGCTTAAATTTCCACTAATTCTTTTTTATTTTATTAGAAAGTTCGGTAACAGGCCCATACTTTTTTTTTTAAATTGCATATTTTTTAATGACGAACAAAATAAGAGGTTTTTAAATTTAGATCTGCAGTCTTTAACAACACAAAAATCCAAATAATTGTACATAATTACTGTCTTGGGCGATGTTTGCGTGTTAAAAAGCACATTTTCAATTAAATTTTTCTCGAAAATGATATCGGCGACCCCCCTCAATTTTTTTTTCTAATAAATTAGGAACTACTCGATTTACTTATATACTCAATATAAAAATATTCTGCGGGCTTTCTTTTGGCTAGAGAACTACCTTAATAGAAAGAAGATGAGGATTAATAATAACAATAGCTAATATGATGATTAAATATAAACCTTGAACAGTAAGGCTGTAATGAAGTCTGTCGCTTCCTTGGGCATTTTCGACCTGGCAAGTGTAATTTCCACCATCGTGAGTTTGAAGACTCGCCAAAACGAGTTCTCCAGTCTGAAGAATTTGAATATTTCTGGCGGTATCGGTGCGTATTTGCTCAGAATTTCCCTTGTACCATTCTCTGGTGGGTTCGCCGACAGCGTTGCAAGCGAGGGTGACCGAGCCTCGCCAGGGCCTAACGATGTGCCCACCGAAGGAAGTTATCCTTGCGGGCACTCGATTCGTCGGCAATTCGGCGGCTACTCTCGAACTCTGGCCTTCGCCAACTCGTGTACTTCCGGTTACCCAAAACTGATACTCGACACGCTGCTGGAGATCCGAAGCCTCGAAATACGTGTTCGTCGCCGGCAACATTCTCTTTCCGTGGTTCAATTCCTCCCGACCGTCCACGATTCTCGTGTAAAGATTGTACTTGGTTATAATCCCATTAGGCTCCAGCGGCGGAAGCCACGATATGAACAAAGCTTGCGGTGAACTAACGACCACTTTTATGTCCGCTGGACTTCCTGGTACTGAAAATAAAACATATGCTATATAGGATTTTGTTACGAGGTTGCCTGTGTAGTGAATAAAAAAACAAATGAAAAGAATGAACAAATTTTTAGGTAGTTCGATAGCTAAGTGCTGTATAAAAAAGTATTTTCGTCAATTAATATCTCGGTTACTAGATGGCGAAGCTTCATAAAATTTGGTTTACATTTCGACATGACCTCGAAGAAGATTTGTGCAATTTTTTAAGAAATTAGAGAAAGAAATTTAA
>JAPYYW010002453.1:0-20263 GCA_030522545.1 Cremastinae sp. A BG-2022a
ACGGGAAATTTCCGATCGAATAGGCTCTTAAAATCGAATTTAAAAAATTTCAAAAAATTTGGTGAGTCACACTGGGTCTCGTGGACCCATGAAAAATTTCGACGCACGCGATTAGCCAAAAGTCAATGCGCTCCGCATAATACAGGCTCTATTCCGATGAATCGATTAGAGGCCTCATGTCTTATTTAATATAGATTGTTATGGATAATTTTTAGTGACGTTTAACACACGTGTTGAAATACGAAAATCGCAAAACTTTAACTTTCAATATTGCAGAAAGTAAGCGTTAGAATAATTCAACTCGTGTATTTCATTCAATTTATTTTCTTTTTCTACAAAACATACAGTTTTATCAAAATTTTCTTAAATAAACTGTTTTTGGTATGAAACTATACCGTAACTGTGTATAACTGTTTGTTTCATTTAAAATAACCATTGAAAATTCAATGAAACAACATTTCAGGGTAAATACATTTTACAATATATAATTCAACGATATTTTCTTGGATCGAAGAAGCTGTTGAGCCGCACAATGTAAAAACCTACGAATGGAAGAAAGCATATCCTTTCAGAAGAAATAAATGTTGTGCATTCTGAGAGCCACCACGTGAAAATATGCTGCTGTGGCATGAAGATGAAACAGCAATAATCTGATGCTGAATAATGTGCAACAACTCCGCGTTAGCTCGCCTGGATGGCAGCACGCGTCGTTGTTGCGTCTGTGTGACGCCCGAGCTGCTGGCCTGGTAGTTCCCTGCCGTATCCGTTGATCCACTCTACTGGAGGTGGTGGGGGCTCGGGGCTGGCAAGGAGCAGGACCGTAACGCTAGATATTGATGAAGGTGAGAAAAGGTAACTTGGACAAAATATATATTATGTGTAAGCAGTTTTATTCATCTCGCCGTACCGAAGGATTTCAGAGTTCTCGGCGCACTTTTCACACAGATCTTATGCGATTATTCTCTTTTCAAAGTTACAATATAACATTTCATTAATTCTCTTTCGCGCCGAGTCCTTGCGCAACTCGGGCCCTAAGGTCCTCCCTTATTTACGCTATTCCGAAAAATCATTCATTTTCACATCATCAGAGTCCGCGCTTTCCACGAAAAAAGTGTGGGATCCGTCCTCGCGGGAAACCCGCAATACTCTCCTGAACCCCGGCGCCGCTTTTTGTCTTCTACTCAGGAAACAAAGACTCCAGTAAACGCTCAAAATATGGCTTTCCCTGATGGATGCATAAAAAATTATATTTCTCGACGCGTCGAACCCTTACTTGAAAAACAATAACCGCGAAGACGTAAAGCAGAACCCGCGGGCTCTAAACGAACGTTATATACTCATCTGCTTGAACGCGCCTTTCCAATCATTCCAGAAGTTTATAGAATAAATAAGATTTATTAGTTTACTAAACTGTAGATACTCGGGTAAAAAACGACAATTCGTGCGCAGCAATATGTTTCTCGATTATAGTCACGCATCTCTTTGGAATTCGTCGCTCGTTGTACATATACATTCGTTCGAAATTACATTCTCATACTCTTCTTTATTAATAATTTATTTGATATATCTTATTATTAACGCAATAATGGTTAATTTATAGTGACCTTCTTGCCTGTCACACGTTCCTCTTATTTCTATTCTTAAATGATAGTGATGAGCCTAATATATACATTTAGCATAGGTTGTTTTAACCTCCAGATAAGCTTAACTACTGATAGTTAGCCTATGCTAAATGTATGACAATAACCCGCCCTTTAGAAAATAATAATTCTTTAATCATACTATAATCGTTCTCTTTCTCATGATTTCTCGATATCTCGTAATTCGCGGCATTTTAGCAGTCCCCCGTTCAGCGCTCTCTATCGACGAATCTCACTGTGGCCCCACTCCTCCTCCCGGCCCGCCACACAGTGCTGAGGCAGAATGTGTTCCAAAATTCACTGGAAGTGTGCTGCTGCTGCTGCGAGCAGTTAGTAGTGTGTTGTGTTTCAAAATTGCTCACAGCACGCTGTGGCGCAGTGCAACAGCGTAAAAATTAAACACGCGCTTGCATTTTTTGGAACACTGTTCGCGCAGCGTGCTTCGTGACATCACACACTGGCAGCACTGGCAGCAAATTTTGGTATAGCTCCTCCGCTGCTATGACCACGGTGTCTACACAATACGCGAGCTCTTCGTTGTTATACCTCCGGACACCTTTATTCACCTCTTTTTCCACCAATTATTATTAAGTTACGATTCTCGGAGAGGTACGACATACACGTCGCATTGTCCGCACACACGTACCTCAGCGTATACATACACGTGTGTATATATATAGTATAGCTGAAAGATTGGATGTAACAACGGGGAACGAACGTCGAGGCAAGTTGCACTATTATTGCATATGTATATTTGCTGCGTATAGTACGTTGACACAGCGATAAGAGAGTTTGGCCAATAATATATAAGGATAACGCGAGATCCCCCCGTTGGATCATCATAGCATTCGCAACAAGTGTCCCTCCTCTCCCTCGCTGCCTCCTTTTTTTACACGTGAGTACAAGAGCTGACACGGTAGTGTCTACTATTTTATTTTCCTCCGATCATCGTGTGCTCGATGCGTCGAGACTCTCTCGTCTCGTGTGCCCCTCCTGAGACGCGACACATTGATATATTATACTACCTATCGCGACTTCATTGCCGCCGCGATTCCTCCCCCTGATGCTGTCGTGTCAACAAAAGATGAGATATTATAACATCAGCTAGTATGTAACGACATGTGTCTCGTCGAGCCACTCTATGCCTGCGTCGCTTGCGATTATGTACATCGACATATACTTGCTTATATACAAGCAAATACGTGGCAACTTATTGTCGAGTGCCGAATCAAGTTTTATTGTTGCTATTTCAAATCTGCGCACTTATCATCATCATCATCATCATCTGTGCCCACCTGCCACTGTATACGTTGTTGTGTTATTGTTACCATAGTTATTGGCGAGAAGTATATGAATTTGAACGGCGGTTATTATATTTATCGCGTTATATTATTGTCGTCTCAGTTTTACCAATGTAGCTTTTCTTCTTATAGTACATATTATATACTCAAGTATACAATGAGAATAAGCGCGCGCCATGAAACATAAGTGTGTGGTGTACTATATATATATATACTATTCGTACAAATAATTATAGAAAAGAGGGGGCGGATCGAGCATACCCGCGATCATCGCATGAGATTCATATTATTATTATTATTATTATTACAAACGAGTATTGTGCGTGCGTTGGCTATTGCAACAGAGCAGAGCGTCTTGATATATTTATAATTTAGGTACATATATCTCGAATGCTATTAAATTTTTTCCAATCATCCTCTTTCTCTGTCTATCTTCTCTAATATATATAAAATAATTCTCATGTCACGGTGTTAGTGTCTATACTCCTCCGAAACGGCTTGACAGATTTTGATGAAATTTTTTTATGTATATTTGGTAGATATGAGAATAGGTCGTAAAGTATATTTCATACTGCTAGGTGATTAGGGTGTCCCTATCCAGACAAATTTTTTCAATTTTTTTTTTTGATAATAATATTTTTTGCTTTTTTTGTTTTTTTTTTCATTTGGCATCAAAAAATATTTACAACCCCAAATGTTCACCCTCCTACTCCCACCCTCCCATTTTTTTAATCACGATTTTAATATTTTATTCAAATATCCCTCCCAAATAATTATCATTTTCGTTATCTAAAGAAAATTTCCGATCAAATAGGCTCTTAAAATAGTCGTCATAACTTTTTAATTAATCGATCTTTTTAACGTGATTCCTGCACCATTCGCTTTGTTTTACAAAAATCTTTTAAAATCACTATTATAATAAAGTTGATTTCGTCATGAGAAAGGAAAGATATCGCAAATTGAATTTAGATTCAGTGTGACCCCTGTAAGAATTCACAAAATTTTTTGAAATTTACTGTCATTTAATATGATTCCGAATAAGTTATGAAAAAAAAACAAAATTTTTATTCGATTGAAGAATACATACTTAAAAAAATGTATTAAAAAAAAAAGCGGGACGAGAAATGTCCATGGTAAAACGCGAATTCAAATTTTCTGGGCTCCAAAAAGACCCCACGCGCCCGTTCGAGGGTTAAACATTGATTCAAGTTTCAAGAGTTGTTGACCAATAGTTTTTTGCAATTACTTATTATTACATACAATATGCATATAATAAAAAGATAAATAAGAGGGATCGAGGGAAATCGATTATTTTTTACTTTATACAAAATCTACTATATACTATAGAAAATGTCATGTCTTATTTTCTCAAACAAGAGAATAATTAATGAAACAAAATAATATTGTGTTATTGTTAGGGGCGCATCAAGATTTCTTCATTTATATTTTACGTATTATGCGCAGCTGTTTAATATACTGTAGTTTAATTTAAAAAATAGTGAAATCAAGTCCGATAGAATCGGGGGGGGGGGATGGGCTCATATTCGCATACGGTGCTGGATTGTTCTGCTGTTTGACACGGCAAATGATCGATGATTTAGCACGCATATTCATTTTTCGACGCCCTCTCGCCCGTGTGCACGTTATAGGAGTACTCTTTTATCAAGTTTTTTCAATAATAATCATATTATCTTGTATACCAATATAACTTATTGTCTTTATAATTATGTTACAATATATATGCAGGATGAGTTATATTAATTTTAAGTATAAATGAAAATTGTTCCAGAGACTGTGTTGTTAAATAGACGCAAGGGAAAATGGATCCGGGCTTTCCAGGACAGCACACAACAACGACCACTGTTACCACCAATACAGCCACCTACCAGAGAAACATAAGATTTGATCGTTCTTATATAAAAACGCTTCCTGGCATCCTCAAGGCAGTTCAAGTCGTAAGATTAGTTTTTTTTTTGTTTTTGTCTCTTATTCATCAATATATTTCTAGTATCAACATATTACTTTTTTTAATTTATTATTTTTTGCAAATTCATTGTTTGTTTGCTGAAAACCGCCTATTGGACGCATTAATGACACTACGTTACGCAATCTTCATTATACCTCAATATTGAAAAGAATCAAGTTATTATAGAGGAGGCAATAAAATAAATGACGATAGACATTCCGTGCAACGTTAAACTTTTTATTGAACGCTCGTACCCCCACTCGGATTCGTTAGAAATATGAAGTAATTATATATTTCAGGTTCTGGATCTTCTTGGTTTTATATGCATAACCGTGTCAAAAGAAGGTCACCACAGCCGAGGAAATTGGTTCAATACAGTTGCCATGCTTGGATTCTGGATAACAGGTTTACTCCTGGCTTGCTATATTTTTCACGTTGTCGAAAAGTTATACAGGATACCCTGGCTCAAAATTGTAAGAATTCTTTCACCACTCTTCGTCCAATAAAACAAATAATAATAATAATAATCTACCTTTTTTCCTTTAAACATTCATTGTGCTCATCTCTTTCATCTTTTCGTCATACGAAAATACTGATGCTTTTTTTTCAAATACAATCTTTTTCATTTATGTACGTTGTTTATAAATTATATTCGTTTATTACTCGGATAAATTTGAAAATTACATATTACATATTGTATATATATTTTCTTATTCCGTATTCCAAAAAAATAATGCAAACTTTATATTTACGCACAAATGTATAAAACGACAGCCGTATATTCATATACATTGCGTTTAAATTTGAACGAATAAGCTACATTATCGTATTTTATCACTTCTAAACCAAAATATTTCATATAACACTGCTATTGCTATACTACTTTTTCTCCATCGATTCATTGTTCTAAACAGTTGTGCAAACGGTAAACGAAAAATATTGACATCAGGTATGTATAAGCAATGTCCAACACTATAGCGAAACTTTTCCCCCGCATCTCCCCATTTAATAAGATAAACAAAAAAAACAAAATCATGGACTATATGAACTCGTATATTCACCGTATATTGTTGTTGAACTCCTGTGTTTTTAATATAGAAATATTGATAAATATTCAAGTCTTTTGGTATAATAATTTTGGAGAGCTTGCTTGAACGCCTGAATCTCAAGGATACGTATATTATCGGCGGAGACACACGTTGTAACGTAATATCTCGTAACAAATGTTAATTTGTGTTTGCAGGAATTCATATACTGCGCCATTTGGACTGCTGGTTACTTGCTAGCGGCCTCCCTCGCAGCCGATTACGCTCGAATCAGTGAAGGCTTTGGGGTTGCAGCGGTAAGCTTTCACTTTCTATATTGCCCAAAAGAGGATAGCAGTATATGTATTATATCTATATCCCTAAATTAATCTCATTCATTATATATTGTTGATGAGTTGCTTTTTCTACAAAGCATAAAATATACAATGTAGCATATATATATATATATATTTTTTTTTTCTTCCTTTCTTTCAGTTTTTTGGATTTTGCGCGATGGCGGCATACGGTTACGACGCCTGGTTGAAATTCAACGGGATGAAACAAGGCGCGACCGCCCAGGGACAGCAAGAGAGTACGACGAAGCAAGTTACAACTGTCTCCAGTCCGGCTTATTAAATACATATATTATATTATGCACGCGGGGGCGAATCGATCAGCCGAGTTCAAACAAGTTTGATATTCGTTTTGCTCTACTCCCCAACAAATCAATAATCATATTATCACAGCAGTCTTTTGACTTTGGAGGAAAAAAAAGAAAAGAGAGAGAGAGAGGGGTGGGGGGGAGGGGGGCAACCGCTTTTTGTGAAACATCTGCATAAGAATTATTAAGGTATAGTACAACCGCAAAGCCTTGTTGAGACAGATTTTCTTAAAATTTTGCACATGTCTTTTTTTTTAATGTCATATGAAAACATGTGTAAAATTTTTACAAAGCTTGACCATCTAGAAATCGAGATACTATTATGCATTGAAAGTCGTTGCTTTTTCGAATCTTCCACAAGAGCCCATGTTTAAAGTAGCCATTTAAAAAATGTAATATCCAAATAAGTACACAAGTAAATAAGCCTTTTGAAATTTTGCAAACACTTTGACAGAATGCTAACGAAGATCTGTGCAATTATTGAATAAATTATTCAGTCTCAAGAAAAGATGATTCAACATTTAGTTATTAACAGCACACATAAGGAGAAACTTTTGTGAATAGACTGTCTCGGTTGTACTACCTTGAGAAGTATTGATGAAATGTCTCGACGAAACTTGCGTTGAGATTATGAGGAAGGGGAAAAAAGCAAAGACTGTACATATAATATTGATTATTATTTATCATAGTAGCCTGTTATGCGCATAACATGCACGTATAAATAACACAAGTTTCCATTTTTATGAACTGCATCCGATTATTATTGGTTATTGCATATAGTATATTCATATGTCAATGTGTATATACTGCTACATGCAGAGAGTATACATACATATGTATCTATAGAATGGATGAGCCAGCTTAAAAACTCTTTTCTTCCGATAAATGCGTTATTGGCAGGCTGCTCTATATAATGAAATTGAGAACGCTTGTTGCTGTTGTTGTTGGCTTGGTATATTTAACGTGAAAATTTCACTTGGTTTTTCTTATGAGAATATGTGAAGCAAGCAAGCAGCCCGCCTCTCTCAAGCGTATATATGTATGTATGTATGTAGTATACGCCTTTGGTCATAGGGACAGCGACCAGTTATTGTGTATTTTTATTTGCTTAAAAAAGCCTTTATCCCCTTCGTTCTTGCTTCTCAACAGGTTTCAAAGTTAACTATTTCGCTTGATCCTGATATTCATATGGCCAAAATCATAGCTATGAACATATATACTATTTAGGTAGTTGTATCTCAATAAATCGTTTTCTTAGGATTTTCTTGAATATTTGCACCAACCTTCTTTGATACAATATGTGCTATTGTACATTAAATTTTAAGAGGTGTTTCACTACGTATAGAGAACTCGAGATATTTATAGTGATAAATCACTATATTCTATGCACTCTCCCGTAAAAGCACGCGTTTTATATTACGATCTTAATCAACTCTTGATACATCTTGACTTCTGGCTAGTGAAACTTGTTGAAATTTTTCGCAGCTCTTTATTGTACTTCAAAGAAGCTTCCTCTACTTTTTTTATTTAAAAAAAATCTTGATTTTCCTCATTTTCATACATATACGTTGCAAGTACAGACGACCTTGGATGTCCTCGAATTTTGAGTATGTTATTGTTCTTTAAAAGAATTTGCAACAACTTTTCTTTATTGACTTAAGCTCAAAAACCACATGGTATGGAGATAAGTTGAGATTAAAACTGTTTATTTGACTCTGTACTCGATATAGAACTACCTTCATTTTAAATAATCAAAAATTTTATCGCTAATCGCCATTGATATACCAACCACTTGAGACTATATGACTGATTACTGTCCCCATCAGTCAAAGACTAAAACAACGATATTTTTAAGTCCTCGTTATTATTATTATTATTATTATTATTATTATCATGACTATTAGTATATATTTCGAAAACAATTCGTATACCATCGACACAATAATATAAACGAAAACAATCAAACTATCACTATATACAATCGATCTGTCAATGTATAAAAGTGTGATTTCAGCTGGTTCGTCATTTGCGCGCGTTCCATTAATTTATTGCTACCACTTAGCCGTCGATAGTGTATCTCTTTTTTTATTCCGTAATATGCATCATGATGCATACAGTGTTAAGTATGAAAATGACCAAAAAGTACCTTCATTGTACCTTGAACGCACAATTTTTCTTATACTTTTTTTTTCTCGTTGCTTCAGAATTATTTTCATCAATGATAGTATAATTCATTTATTTTTTCGTTGGTATTGGTGTTGTTAAAAAATCATATATATCTCAACGTATGTGGAGTAAATATAGGGAAAAAAACAACTCAAAAAATAAATAATTACGGAAATTCATTATTAAAGTTTTCTACTTATGTTAGGTCACAAATTGTGTCAAATTTGAAAATGATTTACTCGTTACTACTTACCTAAGTATTTCTTTGATTTCCAATATCGAATTTTTGAAGAATAAACTTTCTGTGTATAAAACCTAAACAAAACAAAAAAGACATTGTTTACATGCACGAATTTGAATTTTAAATATTTTTTAAACTCTCGCTACAACGTTCAAATGATAAATACAAGATTTACACATAACATTTTGAAATTTTTTCATTGCTATACAGTGATCGAAAATAAAGTACTTTTGTTTTCCATCTCTCTCACTCTCATTGACATTCAGCGTGTGTACTCTCTGTTACTCTATATTATATATATATATATATCTATTTAGGTATACCTATATTTTTACTATTTGTATATCATGCTTATCTTATTAAGGTATTTCATTTATAAGAAAAACATATTCGCCTGATAACCGAACAATACTATTTGGAGCACAAGTAACTCAATACAAGCCTTACATTTTAACTATTTTTATTATTTTAAAAGTGTATATTATTCTCTATCGTAGTTTAGATAAAAAAAAACGTACAGTTTGTCCAATGCTATTTTTTTCTTTTCACACACTGAAAACCAAATTATACTTTGATCCAACAAAAATTTTGTTTCGATATGTTCAACGATATATTTTTTTTGATAATTGGAACAAATTCTTTGTTGATTTAACTCAAGTTTCATTATTTAAAATAATCAAGCGTTTTCCTTCTCAGGAGGTAAGTTTTTTTTTCGTTTTTATAGATTTAATACACTATGCACATTATATTTAGAATATCACACAGTATGATATTTTTACTCGGTTAATAAAAAAAAAAAAAAATAAAAGTAGCCTGAAAATCAAGCGCCGAATTGTTAAGAAGAAAGTTGATGGTGTGAGACAATAATAATGAATAATTGTTGGTATAAATGCATCTTTTATTGTGAAAAACTTTTGAAAAATGAAAGTAAGGATTTTCAATTTGACACATAATACAATTTGCTGTCTCCCTGCTTATTTAACTGATGTTGGATCGTTTCGAAAGTTGAACAATAAAATATACGTATACTCGCTGTTTAAATGCAACGATGAGGTCCAGTACATGCGAGTCCTGTTTCCCCGCATGTTTATCGCGTTATTTCTCATCAAAATATTAATCAGTTTTATTTGACATGGCTCGATAAAAATTGTATATATTTATTATAAAAATATAGTACATGGACCTTTTGAATCACAGCCGAATCGCATTGTACATAGTATATGAACTTATTGATCCCTCCAGCATAATCGAGCATACAACGTGTGTATTTTATGTAAATATACGTATAATATCGTCGCGTTTGCAATATGGAAAACGAATGGTGCGAATGTCGGGAAAATGAATTTTATTCGACAGAAGCAGGTTGTCATTGTAGCAAAATAATATACGATAAGTGATAAATATATAATACATGTTTCATAAAAAATGGCGTATTTTTCATTTGAATTTGTATGGACGCTTAATATAGAGATGGTAAAAATGAATACTGTATCAAAAGAAAATAAGATAAAATATACAGTAGGATGAGTATGTAAGAATAACTCTGTTTTGGATGTTTGAAAGAAAGATAATGATGAATAAAATGAAGAAGAGAGTGAAATGAATAGACACAAAAATGTACAATAAAAAAGATGTATCGCTATACAAGTATATATGGATAAGGAGCTATGATGATAGCTATTATAATAGCAGTAGGTGCGGATAAATATAAAGAGACTCGTCGTATATATACTACTATATGTATATAAGAATAAAATGTATAATATAATATGTATCTAATTGGGATAAGAAATAGGCTGAGGACGACGAGCCTGTTTTTTGCCCATGCTCGAAAGATCGATCGTTTTTCCGTTTGGCAATACGAGCTTGTTCTCCTGATAATCGACGAAGCCGCCATTTTCCCTCTCGTCCTCTTGTTCTTCCTCGTCACACTTTATTCCAGTCTCGTACGTGTATTCCCGACGAAAGCCATCGAGGTCTATATAACCATATTTACCCCTGGTTATGCAATCGATCCCGATCAATTCTTCCTTGTAAGAGCCGTCATCGTTCTCAAAGCCCCACGTTATCGAGCCGTCCGGATTATCCTCTCGCCATCTCCGAATAATCTGATGGGAGTTTAGTCAACATGCGCATCATTATTGTTTATACATATATGTGTTGGACAGAACAACACACAGTATATATGAATATATTATAATAACTGACCTGAGCAACAGGCTTCTTTTCCCGAGATCCTGATGATCCCAAAAATTTATCCCGATTTATGGCTGCTTCCTGCTTCCCATACTTATTATTATTATTATTAGGAGGAGGAGGAGAAGGAATATGCTGGTGATGGCTACTTCGCGTTTCGGCATTAGTCTGCTGCTGCTGCTGCTGCTGATGATGATGACGCTCAGAATGAGAAGAGGCCTTCTTCTGACTTCTTACGACGATACCTGATGCAGGTGTCGGTTCGCTCAGCTGCTGATTATTTCGGGGGCCCGAACCGGTTATCCTCTGGACTTCTCCATCAACTTGCTCGATAATCAGCTTGTTGTTACGCAATTTATAGCCTTTATTATTGATGTGATTATGAGGAGGCCTGTACTGGACAGGGGCGATGTTCAGCAATGGAGATCCACCCCGGAATTGTGACAATCCAAGATCCGGCTTTGGCGTCAATCCTCCACCAACGAGATTCCCCGTCGATGATTCATGCTGATGCGGACCAAAACTCGAGACGGCCCCGAGATTCGCGATCGCCTGCTTATTCCCATCAAAATAACAACAATCATTTCCCTCATCCCGCATCTTGTCTATATCCTCACTCAAAAGCATTATTCAAAAGCAATATTTCTTTTTTTTTTCCCAAAATTTTTTCAATTTTTCCATCAACTTTCACCTCAAATATATCTTTGAGATTAACGATCAATTTACAAGATATACAATAACTTTTTTGTAGATCCTTCAATTTCCTACAAAAATATGCTAGCACTTTTTTCTCTGATATATCGTTAGGTATATAGTTATAGACATCTGACAGAGAAAACGTAACTGTTCCCATGTTAATCTTATGCGGAGACTCGAAAAGTGCGGTGTGCTCCCCCCCTGTTTATATTTTTATAAAGAGCTCAAATTTGTACAGGTTTATACATGTATAAATAAAACTTTTAAACCTGTTTCTGGAAAAGAAGAAAAAAAAAATTTCTTTTCAATCACCCTAATATATGTATGTAAGCTATTCCACACCGTTTCATCAACCACTTAAACACCTGACCCCTTTTGATTTTGCTGAAACTTTTTTATCATTTTCTACCCTATTGAAAACCTTTCTGAGAATTTTTTTAGATTTTTTCACCCAATCCAAAAAAGTTATTAATTTTTGAAAAAAACTGCTCTTTCTTTTAAATTGCCATAACTTGATCAAAAATTGAGTTATCGGGAGGTTTTTTTTTTAATTTTCGTATTTAGATGTACTTTTCAATAAAAAAAAATAGATCAAAATTATTAAGATCTGTATTCACGGATTGCTTTTTGAGTTTTCTGGAAAAAACAAAAAAAAAAACAAAAATTTCTCAATGATTACAATTTTTTATTTATTTATTTTGTATAAAAAAAACTTTTTTACGAATCCTCGAATTTTGTCAAAGTAGTGTTTTTTTCGATTTCTATTTTTTTTTTTTTAATTTTTTCAAAATTAGCTTATTTTACAAAACACCATTTTGCCAATTTTTGAGAATGTTTATAAAACTCCAAAATTGAAAAAAAAGTTTGCAAATAATAATTGAAAGTATAGTAAACACAAAAAAAATTTGATTTTTATTTTAAATGTTAAAAAAATAGAAGGTTGTTTCAAATAATTTTTTTTGTATTTTTTCAAAAACTACATTCAAAAACGAAGAAAATGAAAGAAAAATGTATTATTTGGTCCATTTTTTTTTATTTTCTTTATTTTTGGATGTAGTTTTTGAAAAAAAATAGAAAAAAATTGTTTGAAACAACGTTCTATTGTTTTCTTTTAACTTTTTAGATAAAAATAAAATTTTTTTTTTATGTTTACCACTTTCAATTGTTCTTTTCAAATTTTTTTTTCATTTTTGGTATTCTATATATACATTCTTAAAAATTTGCACAATGGTGTTATGCAAAATAAGCTAAATTTAAAAAAAAAAAAATTTTTTTTAAATAAAAAAATTAGAAATCGAAAAAACACCACTTTGACAAAATTTGAGGATTCGTAAAAATGTCAAAGTTTTTTATAAGAAATAAATTTAAAAAAATAAAAAATGGTAATCATCGAGAAATTTTTGTTTTTTTTTTTCAGAAAACTCAAAAAAAAATCCATGAAGATAGATCTTAATAATTTTGATCTATTCTTTATTGAAAAGTACATCTAATTACGAAAATTAAAAAAAAAACCTCCCGATAACTCAATTTTTGATCAAGTTATGGCTATGTATTAAAAAAAAGAGCATCTTTTTTCAAAAATTCATAACTTTTATTGGATTGGGTGAAAAAATCTGGAAAAATTCTCAGAGAAGTTTTCAATGGGGTAGAAAATGATAAAAAAGTATGAGCAAAATGGAAAGGGGTCAGGTGTTGAAGTGGTCGAAACGGTGTGGAATATATAGTATATATACTTATATATTTATATTAATGCGCGCCGTATATTGATTTAAATAGTAAAGTAGAGAACCTGGGCAACGTCCTCCTCGGTCTCCTCGCTGACTGGCTTTATAGACTGCTGCTGCTGCTGCTGTTTATTCTCCTGATGCTGTTGATGCAGCTCTTCTTGCTTATTATTTGTTAATAATGTAACTTCCTGCTGGTGCACCTGAGTCTGATGCTGCTGCTTATTTTGTATTCGCTCGTGAACGCCTCCCGGCGATGGCTTTATCAATTTTTCCTGGAGTCCCGATAGGTCAACCGCCGGCTTTATTCCTACTGACGATAATGGCTTATTGCTTATTCCATGGGCCAATAAATCTGGCCCGGGCTCATTGCTTATTATCGATGATGCAGCTCCTGCTCCCGCCGCTCCTTGTATCCGTAGCGCTGCTGCTCCACGACTACTTTATTGTCGTTCCACGTCCCCAATTCCCATATGTATGCATTATTGTTGTTGTTGTTTATAAATAAAAATAAAAAAATAATTTATGCGTTTATATATGTATGTATAGTAGTAATAATAATAATAATAATAATAATAGATGGATGATGTATATACCTGATGAGGGGGGGTATTGGACGTCGAGGACGCGCGGCAGCACCCCCGGGGCCGATCAAGTGATGAACCTGGCGAGCTCCACTTATTCCGCTCCGAGAATTAGGAATAACCTGCTGCTGCTGCTTATTATTATTTTGGTAACGATGGGCTGCTTTTCCAGTTAGGCCTGTTCGTATCTCCACTTCGGGATACTGCGCGTTCGCGTACCCCAATAAGCACAATATTAACTGCAACCGAAATAAAACAAAACATGGCCGGCCACCCATCAATATGAGATTTGCGAAAATCCCTTATGTGCGAAAAGGATGAAAAAAGAAAAGCCCATGACGCAATTAACATTATTTTGGCTCTCTATTTATATTAATGTCGAATAACGCACTGATGCCACCGCCGTATAGTATATATATTGACGCTTTTATTATTCAGAATAAAATAAAAGTCACGCTCTACATTTCCCCGAGCGTGCGTAGTATACATACCCTGCACGCATTATTCAAACGCACACTGCCCTCACTTTCGACACAACTTTCTCTTTTCTGTCAAGCATATATACATAGTATACATATACGCATATGTAACACCCACCGCGCGTGCCAATTATTTTATTACTATCTATATCATTATTGGATATATATATGCAGGTATATATATATATACAATACATTCCGGGCTTATTTGACGGTATACTTTTCTCTTGAATATATACACTCAAATCCGAGCACACGTATCTCGCTTGGGGAGAGAGAGAGAGAGAGAGAGAGAGTGCATGCCAAATGCCAATAATATACGATATATAAAAGAAATAATTATTTATTCATTTGGAAATCGGCCATTCACGCGCACGTAGCCGCATGTACTTGCGGTTTGCTCGTCGCGTCAGCCTGAATACTAAGCATCATCACAGGATATATCGAAAAGCACCGCGTATACATGATACATTCTTTTTTATCCCTAAATTCGTGTTAATATGTGTGCATTAGGGTGATTAAAAAAACAAAAAAGTTTTTTTCTTTTTTCACGGAAACAGGTTTGAAAGTTTCATTTAAAGATAAAAAGAAGCCTGCGTACAAATTTGAGCTCTTTATTATAAAAATTTAAACAGGGAGGCGGGGGGGGGCATCGCACTTTTTCATTTTTTCATATAAGATTAAGATATGGGAACAGTTTTCTCCTTCAGAATTTTGTAACTACCTATAACGATACATCAGACTAAAAATCCCTAGCATATTTTTGTATAGGAAATTGAACGGTCTACAAAAAAGTTGTAAATTTATCGTTGATCTCACCAGCATTTAAAAGATATTTGACGTCAAATAAGTAGAAAAATGGAAAAAATCATTGTTCTCTTGATTGATAAATCAGCAAGTGCATAGTAACCAGAATAAAATGTGAATTAGAGACGCGGCGGCGATATAAAAGATATATCGGACGATGAGTCCACGTGTCCGCGTACGTTATTATATATATATATATCGATGAGCGATATCCGCATGAACAGGATCAGGCGCGAGAGATGAGCAGCAGAATGTGAACGCACGAAATATCGATGAATGTACGCAAACTCATAATAATCTCTATTCAACACTAATTTTCACCTGCTTCGATACCATATGATATACTATATATAGTATATTGATGGGTTCATCGTGCGATGCATGACGCAATATACGGATAAAAGATAAAAGTGCATGAGCCCCGAATGGACCAAACGAGCCACACCGGTTAAACCGCGCCCGCCTCTGTCCATTTTTATTCTATATATATTTATATATATCTTTTCCTTTCCTTATTATATACTATATATAAATGCATATATCTTTCTTTCTTTCTTTCTTTCATCGACAAGCGCGATGAAGCACACTTTCACTTTTGACTTGGCCCGCCACGTCACCGCGGCGTGTTACACCTTTTATACTCTGCTCTTATATGCGAATAAACGGCGCACATTCCTACTACTATATCCACGCGCGCGCATATTTTATATGCACACCGAGATAAATTATTAATATAATAGTTAGTACAGTGCAGTCACTTATTAATTGTGTATTATTATTGTAAAATCTATACCAGCATTATTTTCTCTCAGTATGCATAATATACGCATTTGGTAAAAGCATTATATATGTTGTGTACATACTTTTAAGTATGTACTATTAAAATAATTATTATGATATTCTGCTCTTTTAATAGGAAATAATTCATAATATACTCTACATTTGCTCTTAATATATAGGAGGAAAGGCGGGGGATGAAAATGAGGTGTTTCGCTAAACATGAAACAGTGAAAATAATACGTATGCATCATATATAAGAATAGCATTATGATATACAATATGTCTACATATACAGTATAAATATGCATAGAAAAAATAAAAAAATGTATGACAGATGAATAGAGAGTATATGAGTGTACGGAAGGAAACATATGATGTATGTATTTTTTACGAGTGTATATATATATATATATATAAAAGTTGGTTCTGTGTTTAGTACAGACACGTATATACGTATTGTACTCACGATCGCTCTGGTGGGTAGAGACATGCCTTTGACTGGAGGCTCTGCGGAGCGACTGGGTGTGGTGCTGCGCCGGCCGCTTCTTGTGCTGCTGGACACTGTCTCTCGAGGCTCCCCGTTCGCTCATTCTTATACCTATATCCCCGTTAAATTGCACCAGAGCAGCTAAAACAACTGCGCTATGCGAGAGCGAGTCCGCAACAGCCGCCGCCGCCGCCGCCGCCGCCGCCGCGCACCGGGGACCCTCTGCTCCTCATATTCACCCGGCGGTGCATGCATGCTATAGCTCAATAAATGCGAAACGCGCATCGCTTCTCGAAACTCCCTGCTGCTCTCGAGGACTCGCTCTTTCTATCCGCTGCTGAGAAACTTTCCTCAATTATTCGCCGGACTCGAAACCCTCTGAAACTTAAACCCTATAATATCTATATATACCTTTCTCGCTTATATTTCCGCAATATCTCACGCCCATCATCCTTCTGTACCCCCATATTTATTATATATATTTATAAAAAATATATTATTAACGCACCCCGCCGCTGCTGATGATCCTCTCCTCATTGCTTTTATATACTTGTATCCACGCACACACTATATAGTATACATATACGTATACAACTAATAATCGCGGATCCGCATGCATGAAACTTTTGTTATTCACATTTTATTATTATTGTATCTTATTCTGTTCTCATACGCACTCAATAATAATATACATATATACAATAGACTGTGCATGCGTTGTTACATCTCATCATCATCATCAGCACTTGTTATTTTGTATTGTTATATTGCATAATAATATATGTATGCGTGCATACATATATTGTATACATGTATAATATGAGGAAAGATGATGTGGGGTGGTGCATGAGGAAATAAGCCGGATAGAGCATCACGAGGGGGGGGGGGGATGATGATGACGACGGGGAAGCAGCTAGCCTCTGCTGCTGCTGCTGCTGCTGGTGATCCGATCATTTAGCCGCGCGGCGGCGGGGCATTACATATTGAGCGCAGCAACGCGTGGCGCGATGCAACCTGCTGCTGCGGCCCGCTGGTATCATACACAGTCGGAGATGAGACACGCGCGCTCAGCACCGACGATGCAGCACACATTATTCTATCGCTCATGAGCGCCATGAGCGCAGCGCAGAGTATAACAATAATAAACCGGTTTACGTGCGCCAAACGCCCGGCCATGCATCCCCGGCGCATATATTCCCCTATATGCTCTGGCATATCGTCCCCGCCGCCGCCGCCATATATATAGACAAAATGAATAATATGTTGATAAGTAGCGAGTATAGAATAATCGGCGCGGGCTTTTGGACGATTGCATATGCATGCGCGGTATATAGCGATGTATATGCGTATGCGCAGGGGGTAGTCGGAAGAACAAAAAACGATAACCGGTGGCGGCGTCGCCGTTGTGTATACACATTATGATGAGGCATGCAATGGCCATATAGATGCCGGGAAGATGATCGGGTCTCGCCGCCGCCGCCGCGTCGACACTCGCGCCCGGCGATCAAGGCCACTCGCGGCGGCGCAGCAGTAGCAGACTCATCCTGCCGCCCCAGACTCGTATCTTTTTTAGTATACTGCGCACACTTATATTTTATATACGCAACACCATCATCAGTTGCGTATATTATATTTTAATGCTGCTTCTATATAGCACCGCCAGCATCAACTTTTTTATTGCCCAGCAGAGTCTATACATATTTTACAATACAATGCTTATTATTCATCCGCACTATTTAACATATATACACACTATATATTTATATAATATAGTATATATTATAAACTTTAGATGATACAATGATGATGATGATGATGATGATGAAATTATTGGATGAAATACGAATGAGTGCGCGCGCGCGCGCGGGGTGCATGCATGTGTATACGTACATATATACTTATATGCACGCGCAAAGTGTGTATAGTATATACACAATAATATAGCAAGAGATGCACTATATGTATACTGCACACACGCGCGCCCACCAGGGTGGGGGGCTTAAAGTGTGTGTGTGTTTAATATATAGATAGATGCATGGGGGGCGGTTGTCTGAGCTCCCTTGAGAAAGCAGGCCCAATCGGCATCGTCCTTTTCGCCTTTTTATTTCTTCTTTTATTCTCTCGGTTCGTCTCGTTCGCGTTAGCTTCACCGGGCCGGGACGAAGGGAATTCGCGACAGTTCTTCACCTGTTGCCGTGCAGTGCGTCGACTTTTATTATATTCGCGCGACTACGAAACGACGACTCTGCGCGGCTCTACATCGTGTCTCGCTTATTCTGCTCTCGCCTCGCGATCGCATCTCTCCCACTCCCCCCGCCGCCGCGCTCTTCCGCATTTCAACATATATTATATATATATCCATATTTGATTAAATAAATCATTTGATCGCCGACGCCGCCGCCGCCGCCGCGGGTTGTGTGGAAATTTATATAATATATATATATATATAAATCGCGCGCTGTTGAGTTTTATCATTCGTTGAAAATAAGTTTTCGACATGAACCGAGTGTGTGTTTCTTAGTGACCTTGATCCTGAAGCCCCCCCCCCCCACCTCACCTGTTGCTGCGGAGAGACTATATACTATTCTGCAGTACGTATATATACATATGCGATAAACGGGGGAGCGCAGTAGAAGCGAGAGGGAGGGAGGGAGGGAGAGAGTGAGGTCTCCTTCCCGGCGACGAAGCAGCAGCAGCATCAGGTCGCCACCGCCTCAACGCTCCGCGCCAATTCTCATCCTCTCGGCCATTTCTTTTTTGCTCAATCCCTCATCTCGCGCGCATCTCGTGTATTTTTCTATACACTACGCATACACATACAATACATGTATTTATAAAAACCTCTTATACTCCTCTCTTATATACATATATATGAAATATACTTCTTTCTCGCTGCTCGCGCGCATTATTGAAAAACATGCGCGACTATTTTATACTTTATTAAATATAGAGAAAGAGAGAAGGGGGGGGGGATAGGGTGCCAAATATGTAGGGTGTCTCATCTATATAATGTGTGTGTGCGTGTTTGTGTGCAACACGAAAAAGTTGCTTCGACACACGCCGCGCCGGGGTGAAATTATTCAAATTTATAATATATAACATGCCTGCGCGGCAATATAATATATATGTATAATAATAATAATAATAATAATAATAATAATAATAATAATAATAATAATAATAATATATGGCCCCGCGTAGCTTGAAGAGCGCCGATGAGGGAAAGAAGGAAAGAAATGGTGCGGCGCTGATGGCGAAAAATTGAGCGCGTCCTTCGTGCTCCAATTTTCGTATGACCTCGAGCCCTCGCGTGTGCCTTTTATTCTTATTATGCGCCGTTGAATCCTGTCAGTTGACCTTGGGCTTAACCGCGGCGGAACAACGGCGAAAGCAGCACCACTCGGCGCATAAATATATATATATATATATATATATATATACAGCGACGTCCAATTGAAGCGTTACACTTGAATTTTTCAACATTTCAGCCAGAAAAATTGATATTTCGAT
>JAPYYW010002454.1:0-20260 GCA_030522545.1 Cremastinae sp. A BG-2022a
CGCATTAAACGAAGTTGTATGAAGTATACGCTTAGAATAATTGTAAAACATCAATTCAAACATGTTGAAACGAAAAAAGCGGCCGCGTTGCTGCTCGTAAGAAAAAAAATTGCTCACAATTTTGTTATTCTGCTCTGTTTTTCTGATTAAATAATTATAGACTTTTTTAATTATTACTCTTTATACAACCCTTTAAATTCATTCTATGTTGCGATTACGCTTTACGAATTTGCTAGAACGGTGAAATAAAAAAGAAAAGAGAAGTGGGTAGAGTTAAACGACCTAATGAACCGAGCGAGGAAGTGCTAGAGAAGTTTGAAAAAAGAGAAACAAAGAACATAAAATTGGGTGGTGAGCCTGACTTAGCTCCAGGGAATGTGTTTAGTGAGCTTATACGATGAAGCTCTTAGCTCTTTCCACTCTTAAATTTTTGTCGAGACTTCATATCGGCCTGAGCTTCTTTCTTTTAGTTTTGAAAGAGCGAGATGAGCAAACCTAAGAAACAAAAACCTCGAGTGCCACAAGAAACACAAAAGTTTCTGTTTTTCATTATTCAACGAGAGACAAATCTCACTCACCCGAAAAATTTTAATGCATGAATTCTTCAACTATTCCGGGTGAATACCCGGACCGTTCCTATATTTTTGATTGAACAAAATTTTTTGTTTTCCATTTTCCATTCTAAATAGAAAAGTAAAGAGATAAAGATAATACTTTAGAAAATGGAATCTGACGAAGAATAACGAAAAGAATTATATAAAAAAAAGAATATATGTGATAGCGAAACTCTCATTATTATGAAGGAAATAATAAATCAAACTCAATTTTGCAGAAACCATGAATCATGAAATCATGAATTTTCCCTTAAATAATTGCATATACTGGCTGCCTACTCTGCTCGGATCTCAAATTTCTAAATTTCTCCATGGAACCCGACTCGTTTCTGAGCTGAAGAACATTTTGCCAAGAAGCCCAGTGGATTCTCAAAAGCTACGAGAATTGAAAGTGAGGAAAAGAATGAAAAGTTAGAATAACAAACAACCGAAGCAAGCTTCATTTACGAAAATAAAAGAAAAACAAATTCGTACGCTGCCGGAAAATAAAATTTCTTCACACAGTGTCGAATAATAATAAAAAATGTAAATTGTTTCGAGAAAAAAGCTCCCGAACAGTCTCTCGAGAAATTTCATTTTCTGCAAACCTGAGCATTACAAAAAAAAAGTTAAAAATCATTATTACCGCTATATAAGATTAATTTTTAGTTCATCAGGTGTCACTGGCCAGAATACTTTTTATTATTTCCAGTGAGACGGAGAATTCAGATATAAGACCAAAGCGAAATGAATGTAGAGAAAAAAGTTGCCCGCTGAAGAAAAAGGAATAAGAAAGCAAAAGAGATAAAGCTTGGAGGAAAAGATATAAAGCTGTAACCGATAGAGAGATCGTTGAAAAGAAGAAGAAGAATGAGCGAGAAGGATCAGCGACAGGAACGAAAAAGAAGGAAGGAAAAAGTTTCGTGCACACAGTTTTCTTTTCGTGAGTGTGGGTGCATGGAAAGTGGGAAAGATATCTTTATTCATCGTTTCGTTCCAGCCATCCACTCTGGACGAAAGAAATTTGCATTCGAGATACTAGACTCCAGTCGGAACTGCCCCGTCTCTGATGGTATTATAAGGTTACAGTGTTGCCCGGACTACCACCTTGCAACCGAGGTTGTACTGAGGAAATCTAAGAAAAAGCTTTCTCTGCTCCTTATACGGACTTCGAAACGTTTAATTTCGAATACGGCGGAAGCAGGACAAGAAGAAAAGCTCCTTTCTTGTTCAAGATTTCATTTCATAAATCTGTTTTTCAGATATTTTTTCCTTAATTCTGCTGGGATTTATAATAAATATTGAGAATTAAATCATTTTACTACCATGGGAATTTTCATCCTGTTCCGACATATCTTATCATTGTACAATAAAAACAAGATTACGAGCGAATGAAATAAAAAGTACATATTTATCTTTGTGGTAGATCGAGTCAATATTGTAAGCGATTTCGTTAAAATGACATTACGCCTTTTAAATTTGGCTGTACAAAAAAGGGCGTAATTGATTATTTTTAAATCCTCTGACTTCGTCATAAACCCATTTTTACATTTTTTATTCAAGGTGTATACAGTATTAACAATAATATTAAAACAGTAATAAATTGAATAAACAGTTTCTATTATAAAATACGATAAGAGTATTATACTGATTTTTGATATTAAGCTCTATATAACTGAATAAAGCTAAATATAAATTCAAATTGATTTTTCCTCATTTAAGTATGAGAAAAAAAAAGAATGAAATAATTTTACTGATTTTCTCCAATCTAAAAAAATTGGTATAAAAAAAGAGTAAAAATAAAGCTATACAAGAAACGCTTTCTCAAAATATCATTCACCGATTAGCTCAATCCGAGACGTATACCTCCTGTTTTTGTCGTTACATGACTGACGTAACTAGTTTAAGGTATGACAGAAATCCAAAGCTCAAACAAATATGCTGTTCGTATCGTACAATGCCTGCAAGAGTTGCTTTCTGGAATTCTGTTTCCCTCTTTGTTCTGCGCTGGATTCGATCGTTATAAAGCTCTCTACCATCCGTTGAGTTATAATAATTGTATAACACGCCGTTAGCAAAGTTTGCGGTACGAGAGTACTGGCCTCGGCATTGTTACTCTAATTACGAGGTTGGGAGTTACGAGCTAGTGAGATATAAACACACAGGACTTGCACACAATTTCATTTAAAGCAGCTGTACGAATATGTACAACGAAATGGAGAAGGAGAAAAGGACACGAGACCAGAGAGAGAGAGAGAGTCGGTAAGAAGAGACAAGGAGCAAGCGAGAAGGATTTATCAGTACTTGCAGAAACGAGACAAGCATCCTACCAAAGAGCATGAGGGTATATGTAAACCACATACAAAATTGGAGAATAGACACTAGGGTACACCTCTCGGCACAAACATGCTTCCAAAGTTTGTGGCTTCCCTGGGTCCGACAGAATTTGCATAGACCAACAGGAATCCGCGAATAACGCGCATCAGTTTGCGTAATAAGTATCGAGAGGGTTAGGGACAAGGCATTTTGTAATATACGGCGTTCAAGTGTACTTTGGAACAATTACATTTGTACATACATAAAGATTCATTATTCTGATACTTGCAATTATAAATGATGCGAGCTGTGATAAGTACCCGAATGTAAGAAATTGCGTTTTTTGTTTTGTTTTTAAATAACTTTTTATTGTTATTACTCGCTCCTTTTATATTTTTAGTTTCTGAACTCATCGATAAATATAACCATTTATTTCATTTTTTTAGTATTAATAAGAATAATGTTTGTTTTACCAACAAATTTGATAAAAGTAATCGAAATCATGACAGTATTTTAACGCCAAGTAAATGAAGAATATTAAATTATACTAACAAAATTGCCTGAATGGTATTTTTCGACTTCTTATTTCTATCTTATTTTGAATGACTCATAATCAATGAGAGTAGGTAGAAAGGCTTACCAACGTATAAAAATCAAACATATATAATCACGAAAGCATTACGTATACCGCAGACTTGTTTGGCGAGATACTTTCAATGATAAGAATAACTTTCAAGAATATCGAAGCATCGGTGGTTCAGTGGTAGAATGCTCGCCTGCCACGCGGGCGGCCCGGGTTCGATTCCCGGCCGATGCAAATTTTTTTTCGCGAGTTTCTTAAATTTTTCAGCATATAAAAAAAACCTAGATCACATTCTACACCAATAAAACCTAGCGCGAATAGAAAGGTATATAATGTAATTAGAAATGAACCATTTGAGGAGAGGTCTCATTCGTGTTACTCTGATTTGATCTCTCTTTTTTATTCTAATTAAACTTCCGTTGAGTTAATTAAATAATAATTCTTTGGCGTAAATAATAATTTCATTACTTATGACTTCGAGACGCTACCTCGTCTCTTGATTTAGAAGTGCAGGAATATAAGTGAATAGTATAAATTTTAATTCGTATTATTAGTGAGCCACTTTAAACAGTAAAAATAAAATAAAATAAAGAATCTCATTTTGAAACCATTGAAGCGAAAACTCTAGTATATTACAATAATAATATTCAAACTCGGCCGAATAAACACCAAAACGTAACAATGTATATATCCACAAGCTGTAAACTGGTTAACAAAAGGTTTTCCACCAAAGGATTTGAGAACGCTCCCTGCAAAGTCAATCACCGTTTGCGGTGATCGGGTGTGAACAAACCCGGTTTACCAGCCCCGAGCGAACGAACGAACTATCGCCTCTCTTTGGATCGCCGAAATAGCGAGAGAGGAACGATTTCTATCGGTGAACCATATAAACTCGGTAGGCCAGAGACGTGCCAATCTGTACACGAGGCTCGATAGCAGTGAAAGAGAGTAATCGTATCTACAATGAAAAAGGGAGATAGAAAATAACGAAGGAAAATTCGACGAGAGAAACAAAGAGAAGAGCTCGCGGCCATTGGGTAAAACACGGAGCACCAAGAGCGTCACAATTTAACGCGTTAAACAAGATTCTCATGTGGTCAGTCGCATGAGTCGTTCAACAGACGACACCGTGAAGCTTTGTGAGCTATATTGAGCGCGATCAGTTAACCCTGCTACTATTCAACGCTTGCCGAAGCCGCAAATCGATTTGCGTTGATTAAAAAATTAATAAAAATAAAATTCGAAACGCGAAATAGTACTTGACACAGTGGTAGAAATTAGTAGAAACGTTTTTCAATTTGTAGGTAGTTTTATGCAATAAAGTATTCCAACCTTATATAGCTACCAAATCGAACTTAATCTTATAGTGCTGAAAATGATTTAATTATTTCTCACGTTATTTGGTAATAATCCATCGTATAAAACCTTTTCTGTTATTATTTTTCTTTTTTCTCTTATAATCTCTGATACTACTTATTGCTCGTATTATTCTATCAGGAGCCCTGGATCTATGTCATTGCTTTATTATGTTTGTTTTGGCAGATTCTCAGTTGCCCTTAATAACAAAAGACAAAGAAATACACCCTCAATAATTCGACTGTCAGCTATTATCTGCAGCATGTTATTCTTTTTCCCTATCACCCCGAGGATTAAATCGCGCCTCAGCTTATGTCTTATTCAGCAAAAAAGATGTATCATAATATTATGAGAGCACCCGGTTCCTAATGGGTATAAATGTGTACGATGTTAGCATTGGTTATGAGCAGTAGAGCGTTTCGTCTGAAACGTATTGAGAGAAAAAGAAGAATAGAGAGGAAAAAGAGAATAAATCACAGACAACTGCTAAAACTGAAGAATAAAACAAAGAATATCTAGAAAAATACGATGATGGAAACGAATAATTTTATGTCTTTCATACACTAATTTTATGAAATCTTTTTAAAAAAAGTGTTACATATAAACATGCATGAATTTATATATAATCACGATTGCATTTGTATTTGCGATTTTGTGTGTTCAGCCATAGAGCAATCAATCAATTAATCATCGAGAACGAAATCATGACTGATAGATTCTCGAATTACTCTGAGAAATGTTTGGACTTTGATTGGATCGAATAATATGAATTTAGCTGAAAAGGGCCATATTCAGATATTGGAGAGTCAACACTCGGCTGGACTTTCAAGAACCTTCGGAGAATCATCAACTATTAGAATTGCACTATTTCAAAGTTTAGCTGCTGAGATCGAAAATGGACGTCGACCGGGAGAGCAAATATTCGGAACCATTACCCGGTGAACTTTCAGTTGTGAGACATTTACATTCGTCCCTCCGTGTACAATTCGCTAGAGGTCTTTAGACTTCAAAACAGGAAGATAACTGTCTCTGATGCCTTTCGAATTTTGCATTTTCCATGAATATCCTTATGAATTTATTGTCTGAAGTCTTTATTTTTTCAACCCCCGGAGTACTTAATGTTCGATGAATAACTCCTTAGATACGTATTTCCACCAATAAAAAAATATGTCTCAGATTTTAGATTCATAGTTCACTAAAAAATAGATTCGTGGAGTATAACGAAAGCCAATTTATTGTTCACTATGTAGAAAAAGTTTTTAATGGGAAATATGATGGAAAAAATATCAGAATTGGAAAGAGAATAATAAAATCGAAAAAATAATATGGACTTTCTTGAAAATCTGGAAAACATGATTACGACTAGAAACAATTGTGTATACGATACAGACTTAATATATGAAACAAAATAAAAGAGAAATAAGAAAACGTACATCTGGTGAGGCAACGCTACAACGCTTGTTATTTTTCCAAGTTAAATATATACTTAAAACGAAAAAGGTCGTATCGTGCTCCTCATCCGGCTTTCTTATTTTGCCCTGCTACTAATATTACCGCTTCCGGTGAATAGACCGAATCATGATTTTTTCTTTAAGTATCTCGACTACAATGATAAGTAAAAGAAGAAAAGAAGAGTAAAAGTAAGATGAATAAACTGGGTCTCCAAAAGTTTTCAAGATATTGAAAATACGGATGTCTATTGAACATCATAGGAATATTTACTCCAACGACAGATTTTTACTTTTTACATTTTTAACAAGTATCTACAGAGATACAGATTAAAATTTACATTGTCCAACAAAGTTGTGCGACAGGAACGAAAGGATGCTTAGTAAGAAAAAGAGTACATGCAATCTTTAAAAGACGAGATTTCTCGGAGGAATTGTAGAAAGGTTTTTTTTTTCTTGTCACCAATCTGGAGGAGGCTCCAGTATACAAGGAGGAACTTCGAAATAGCAGATCATGAGATCGGGACAAGCCAGAACGCGAGAGACAGAGGAGAACGAAAGAGAGACAGTGGAGAGCAAAAGAAGAAGAAATGGGTCGACAAAAAGCTCAACAATGCGGCCCCGACGATGAATCCAACCTCGCGCCACGTACGTACGTATGAGAAGAGTCCTTCGAAATGAACGTGAGGGCCTCACGTGGGTACAACACACAACACAGATAATTATCTTAGTTCCAGGTTTAATAGACGCTACGGTATTTTGAATTGCATCTAATGACCGCGTTTACTGAATTATATGATCCTGCCGACGTTGGAAACGTCCAATTGCTTCAACGTGAATTATCTCTCTTGCAAAATCGCCGGTACAAACAGAGTCCTTTCCTCTTTCAACTCTTCTTCGCGCTTCTCTTTTCTCTCGTTCCTCCTTTCTCTCATCATTTCTTGCCGTTTAACCTTTTCGCCGTCTTGATATGTGTTCAATTATCGGTGTCCAACACTCTAGTCATCTCTACGGGAAATATTTTTTAGTTGTAGTTTTTTTTAATTTTAATTTGTACTTTGATTATATTAAATTTTTATTAACTTTGTACTTTCGCTTCACTTGAGATAAATATGTAAAGAGTACATGAGCATTTTAGAATAAATTTCCATTCGTTCGATCGAGCAGTTACATATTTACAAAGGAATAGAAAAATCTGCAATAGAAATAAGAATTTTCCACTTGAAATGATATTGGCCAAAAGGGAGACGAGTAAGAGTACAGCTTCTATCCAATAGTAGACATACGTTTGCTCAGTCAGCGATACTGAACATTGTTGGTGTACATTTATATAAAAATACGAAGTGTAACACGTATCACCGATCTTTTTCTCTCTCCCTCTCGCTCTTTCCTATTGTACCCTACCATCGACTTACTTTCTGCTCTTCTGTCTTTCTCTGTCGTTGAGAAAAATTACACGCTATTTCCGGACGTTTTGCTTTTCGTGTCGGAATGCTAAACAGATATTTGAAATTCCACGACTGTGACGCGAGCACCCGCTTACCCTCTTCAAAGGTGAAATAAAAGCGAGAACGTCTGGTACATCGAAGAAATGGAAGACTCACAAGAGAAATTCCGTAACATCCGGATGTACGATACGTATATATGCATGACGTGAGTCGAGATATACTATATTTATTTACAACTTCGACTCCAATTCGAATTTACTGAGCAAAATACTTTCAAGCGTTTCAGAAATTTTCCTATCATTTTTAGTAATAACATGATACCTTGCAATAGATTTTAATTTATTTTTGCGTTTTTATACTCCAGATGATGCAATTACTGATGAAAAATATTAGTGGAGCTTGAAGCACAGGGATGCTGGCTTTTAGATTCTTGACTGTCTCAGCTCTAGGGTTAAATAAACTAAATAAAGGTTTTTCAATTTTTTTAAATTTGCTCTCGTAGCATATGTCATATACGAGAAGAGCGTTAAATAAACGAGAAAAGTAGCCCTCTCGGTCCAACCTGTTGAATGTAATGCAACCTACAAAGGCAAAGTGCACAACGAGGAGAGTCGTCGAATCGGGATTTCAGAGCTTGTCCAATGACAAAATATCACGCGGGACTGAAGAAAGCGAGCGCATAAAAACTTCTGTATCGGGCGCACGGATTCCGTTGTGATTAAAAAAGGGAATGATAAACAGAGGAAGGTTTTTCAAGAACCTAATCGCAATGTATAACAAAATGTTCCTAACATGATGATAAAAAAATTAATAAAAAATAGCCCAATAGATTAAAAAAGTACCCATATAGAATATGTAGATGCATTTCATGAACATCTAAAGTAATGTGCATGAAAGGAAAAGGAAGTGAGAGAATATAGCGGCACTCGGCGAGGATCTAGTAATTAACGAAGCTGTTGCGATCGCAATCTGGCACACGAGCCGCTCCAGGCATGAGCGAATCTTTTCGCTTTTCATTCCTTCTCCTGGGGGTTGTTGCACACTGTAAGGTTTTATGTACCCTCGCCTCGTCCTGTTCGTCGTGTGTTCCCTAGTGAACGAGAGCCAAGCAGCTTCGTCACTATCCAACGAATATTAAAGTGAACTTGGTGGATGCGAGATCTGTTTTAACGTTCCTTCCTTCATTGTCTCTTCGGTAGAAACAGGACGAGAGATATCGAAGTCGTGTATTGCAATTTCTTGCTGGGAGCTCGCTGCCATTTACTGCAGGGCCTCTCCTATTCTCTCTCTCTCTCTCCCTTTATTCATTTCTATCTCTCTTCGTCCTTAACTATCCACCATTCCAGCTCTTCATTTTCCAGGCAACTAGCTCGAGGCTCATTCACGAGCTAACTGCAACCAGACTCCCGTACTTCATTCAGCCCCAAGTATCGCTACGACCATCATTTTGTTTGAAAAAGAAAACGAAAAAAAAGCCAGCTGGGTGTCATGGAAACACACGGAAATTTGTGAATCAAATGTCAATAGTTACTTTCTTTTGTCAAACTAGATTTTTTGTTACCATAAGTGAAAGAAAAAAATGGATTAATTTCGAAATAAAGCTGATGAATCGATCAAACTTTGAAATAGTAAAAAGTTTCTCGATAATTTTATTTTCAGAAAACAACGGGATGCCAAGTTTCATCTGAAATCCTAGTAAAGAATTCCAGGTTAACGAGAACGAAGAGTGAGAAGATTGAACTTAGAGACGCGATACAACGACGGTAGTTTCATCCTCGTCGCTTTTTCACCGGAGATTCACCTGGAGGTGAGACGGGGCTGATCAGTCGGCGAATGAAAAAGAAGGGAGAGAAAAAAGAAAACGAGGAATCCATGCTGGGAATGTAACAATTCCACTGAATCTTCTTCCCTCTGGGTCCGGAAGAAAAACATCTCTATTCGGGAGAATGCGAATTTTGCTGAGAACCAAGGAGAAACGTAAACTCTTCTCAAGCGTTGAGAAGAAGCGAAAGTTGGAACGAACTAAGGAAAGAAAAATGTGTGTAAGCTTTTCCCGTGTGTTTGTATGGGATCGCAACGATCTACATTCTCATTTTCGAGGGTTAAAACATCGTGGCCACTTTGCATTCCGAAGAACGCGAATTCTCGAGTTTCGTCGCTCAAGTGCCCAACTCTTGGCAATTTTTCTAAACTCTTGAAGAATGCATGCGAAAAAGTGAAGAAAAAACGTTGCCAATTAATTATAATGTATATTTAACGATGGTATTAATTAATCAAAGTAACCAGTATTGGCCTCTCGTTAAGAAAGGAACTTCCTCGCATGCTCAAACCTTTCACTGCTGACCACATTCTGCTCCGTCGTTAAAGCATTGTCTTCCCGAATACCCGGGTGCTTCATAAATTGCAATGCTCTCACAACACTCAGAATATGCGGCTTACACATACAATATATCCCTGAAAATTCTATTTCGAAAGCTCTCGGAAGGTTCGATGAAACATACATTTTCTAAAAACATTTGGTACACAAGCCATATGGCTTAGACACCCAAACATTATAATTTAATATTAAAGTTCAAAATAATTCTATAAACTATATAGCTATATATAAATATAAAAAATAAAATCGATGTATGAGTATAATTATAAATTGTTGAAATATTTGTAATATTAGCAATTTTCTTAATTCCCCGAGCAAAACTCGCATACGGTTCATAAAATCTCTCATCTGGCGATGAAAATTCAGATGAAAATACCAGACTCGGCCGAACCATGATTCCGAGTGAAAATACTTCGTGTGAGTTTATCCTTGTTGCACAATGTGAGGAGAGAGAGAGAGAGTAGCTATTTCCAGAGGATCCAGAGACGAGAAAATCCCCTCGGCAAATTTATGTATCAACTGAGAATAGGAATGTCGAAAATTCGCTGATATTATGAGAGATTTTCAAGACCTCGCTAGCGAGAAAACTCGACTTTCCACGCTCTTTCGCTTTTTTCTCTCTTTGTTGCATTTTTTTTTGTTTTCTTGATTTTATGGTAAGATGAAATCTCGATATTTCCGCGGTACAGTCAAGCACGAATTTCCTCGTGTAATCGAAAAAGGGCAGAAAGAAAACAACAGGGTCGACAACGTAACTCGTCGTTTCTGTACTTCGAGACACAAGTAAATACATGATCTCGAACAGCGTGTCAGTCCAGCGAGATATTTATGAGGATATTTTACGAGCGAGAAGAAGCATTGAAAATTTATAGCTGTGAAATGTAAGAGAAGGACGGAGGAAAAAGGGATTGGAAGCGAATCGAGGGGCTCATAGTGATGTTCGATGTTGTCTCACGATTCAACTACTATTTCTAGATATATTGTAGCGAGAGAATCAACGGGAAGGATGGTCAAGACGTTCGAAAAAATTGGCAATGAAAAATGTAGAAAATTGACTGTTTGCTCGGAGATGATGAGTCGGGACGCAAACGATCGCGATATCGTAAAACTTTCGTGGAAATATATCTCTATGACCCATCAATTGCCTACAAAACGGTACTAAATTCGCGATCATTCTTCTTTAACGAGATTGAAGATAGCGCTCGTCAGAAAAATCGCCAAGATCACTCGATCCCGTTGGAGAGTCAGACGTGAGAAATCTCTCGTACGAGCAATAAGATCCATCTTCCATATTTTATTTGCAAAAGACGTAAACAATCATTGCTTCTAAACAGATTTTTAATTACTATGAATTTAATTTTTATTTATTCCTCATCGACCAAAATGATCGTAAAAAAATATAAGTAGAAAAGTTAATTCTCGTTATTTTAAAAACACTGTAAAAAAATTCGCGGTGTTATCCAAATTGTGTGAGTGGTAAAAAGAAATAGTGTAAAATAATAACACCGGTGTGTTTTCTAAAAGATGTTGAGCGGTGTGTTACTTTGCTGATTTCACGGGTTTAAAAATCAATGTTTTCAACAACAGGGATGGACAGAGCTCGATATTTTCCTGAAAAATGAACTGATTTAACTCAGATGATTCCAAAAATGCAAATAGAATAGACAAATTTCATGTTGAAAGACTCTATTCTCGAAAGAGTAAGAACAAAATTTTTTCAATTAAAACAGAAAAAAAACAATTTTTATCACTTGGAATAAATTTGGTATTATTTACAAATAGTTTTTAGATTTTATTCGTTTTTTTTTTGACATTCTACCCGTTTTTATTTTGTTTCAGAGTAAAGAAGATGAAAAAATTTCAGGGGATTTCGATGATCCTTTCTAACCTTATAGCACATGGATCTTCGATTGAAGGAAGATCAGTTACGAGGAAAATGGGATGGATTTCGTTTCTCTGGTCTTGGTGGGCCATTATCAGGGGTTACGGAAGGTTATCTGAAGCTTTTGGCGATCCGACTAAAATAATTTGTCACCATTGACAGTCAAAAAAGATTTTTTTAAAATAACTGCTATATGATTTTATTTTATTCATCTCCAAAATATCGAATTTGCTATAATATTTAAAATATTTAAGAAGAATAATAAAGAAAAAGTTTATGCAGGAAGTTTCTTTGATAAGAGATTTACAGAAAATAACAATAAAAAAAGACGTATTTTTATGAATTTTCATCGAACCATAAAACGAAGTTGACGCGAAAGAATAAATGCCGGTTCACACAATTTCTATCGTAATTAGAATCATACGTGACTGATTCAATACATTTATTGAATTTGTTATGACGTAGATTAGCAGAATAATTGGATAAAAAAAGAAATTGAGGAAAGAATCGGGGAGACATGGTAGGAAAGGAAAAAAGTTGAACAAAGAAAATGGAATAAAGTAGTCTCATAAAGTTTGATGATTTCTCGGCAAATGCGTAAGATGGGTGCGACACGATCCAAGTTCGGGGTAATAAGTAACGATTCAGCAAAGCATTCGGACTCGGGATGATAATAATAAGAGAAAAGAGAGAGAGAGAGAGAGAGAGAAAGAAGGAAGAGAAAAAAGAGTAATATGGAAGAAGGAAGGAGAGACTTCTGATGTGTTCCTTGAGATGCTGTTATACAGAAAAGATCGTGTAGGAATGTCCTCGTTGGTGCCACGTGAAGAACACGCGGAGGAAAGAGAGAATAAGTCGATATAAAAAGAGGGGGAGAGAAGGGGAAAGAAAGAGAGAAAGAGAGCATTAACGTCTCTCCGTATACGTCACTTGTCAGTTTGCTTCGTGATTCAGGACACAAATACACTCTCGAAAATGCTGGGCAAGCAAACTTTTCAAAAGGGCTCTTAGAAGATCGTGTGTGAACGAGAGCGGACCGCTCTTCTGTCGTCTCTCTCTCTCTCTCTCTCTTTATCTTTTTCTCGTTCTCCGCTTCTCTCTCACCGAAATCGCAGAGTAACCATTAGCCTTCGCAAGTTGGGTAAGCATCTTGTAATTTCTTATAATATTCCCATCGGAACGGTGCAAAAAGAGAAAAATAAGAGGCTCGAGGAATGAGATGTCGAAAAAACGAATCTCGCGCAAAACGGCCCGGAGTGGGAGCAGCTTGCTTTCGGGGAGAAAGAGAGAAGGGGGAAGGTTAGGGACACAACTGTTATCTTTCGTTTTCTGTGACGTGCGACGTACCGATCCGACGTTGAAGAATGACTTTTGGTACGCGCGAGCAAACGATTTGTTCTTCTTTTTCTATCTCTCTCCACACACACACACACTCTCTCTCTCTCTCGCTTCTCCTCTTTTTATCTTACTCTCTCTTTCTTTGAATACTACAATCTCTCGACGGCATATGGACCCGACGGAAACCAATATAACGAAGTATTTGAAAGGACGTTTTCGGAACAGTATGCGTTATTATTACCTTTCTTTTTCGCGATGTCATTCTTTCTCTTCTTCACTCTCTCTCTCTCTCTCTCTCATTCCGTCATTCACCTTGAACAAAAAATCTCTTTATATTTCAACCATTACTTCTCCTGCACCAGTAAAATAAAAGAGAATCAGTGGGGCAAAACATTCGCAAAGATAATTCCACGCGTGAATTATTTTCCAAATGAAAATCGATATGTTTTTAACGTGAAAATATTTGAAGGATTTATCAGTATATATTTTTTGAAATATAGAATTTCTAAAAAAAATTTAAGAAAATTATTCGAGACTCGATATATTTGACAAAAAATTAGGAACGCGGGACGAAGGAGCATCAACGTAGTCGAATATTCATAGGTCTCTTTCATGAAGGTTCAAAATATCATCTCTTGGATGCAAGAATACCTGTAGGCGGATGTTTGGAACTGGTTAACCCTGTTACCTTCATACTGATCGGTGCATCAAGAAATACGTGCCCTTTGGCTCTCCCTCTCAGAGTGCAATTTTTCCTGAACGTCGCACACACGTTGAGTAACGCAGTTTTCCCTTCGCATACAACAAAATTGGACCAAGCCTGTGCACTATCCTTTCCAAGATGGAATATCGATTTTCGCTATCGTACGGTTCGTTATCCCTTTTCTCCGATATCCTCTCTTTCGGCGTTCATTGAAAATCGAGCATATTTTAACGATCTATTTTGTACTTAGAAGTTATTGTTGAAAAGTACAACAATCACATTATTTGCTATTATTTCAAAAATATATAACTTTCAATATTTTTTTTGTTCAAAATGAAATTGCGTCGTTTGCGATAGGCAGGCAATTGATTAATAATAAATTCCTGTTTAAACAGTGTGTCCCAGGAAATATCGACGATGCGCATTAATAACGTCTACAAGGAAAGTGGAACGGAGTGTCATGGGCGAGGAAAAGAGGGCTCCCGTCGCCGAGGTAACAGATGAGCGGTTAATCGGGTGGTCGCGCGTTATATCGAGATAACGAGGTAAAGACGGCGCGGAGTGATAAAACGCGAGAAAAGTCAGTCCGTGAGTTTATGGGATCAACAACCATGCAACAGAAGCCATTATATATATACAAGACCTTCTGCCTGCAATGAAAAAAATTTGACACTGCACCATATACACTTTTTCGATAAAAAAAATATTCCATATACGAAAAATAATAAAATTAACAATAAATGAAACATCATGTATCGTTAATGTAATAAAAATTGGATGGTAGACTGTGCAATTTCGATAAGAGTAGCTCGTGCGGAAAATCTGCACGTATATATATATATATGCGTATACGGTGTACAAAGGAGAACCGGTGACTATGCAAGGTGGCGGAAAAGATTGGGGGGAAAAAGGGAAAGAGAAGAAGCAGGATGGAACGGAGAGAATTTAGCGGTCGCTTATCAGCCTCTGGCAAAGATGGTCATTAATATTCAAGGGAGAACCGGAAGTAGAGCGAGCGTGTGTATAAATTTTAAAGCGGGATAAAAGTGTGATGGGAGTATATGAAGAGAGAGACATGCCGGAACCGCGAGCGATCGAGGCACATTCTCTTGGGTATTTTCCACGAATGGTAAGCTTGTGCAGAATTTCGGACTCAGAATTCATGCTCTAGGTGCCATCTCTTGGCGCATCACGTGGATTTCGCGAAATACGCGAGACTCTCTCTCTCTCTCTCTCCCTTTCTCCCAACCGACAACGCATTCTCCCTAAATAATCCCAGATGGTACTTTCCACCCTGACCGCGGGCACATTGTGAAACTCAAAGCATCTTCTCTCGCTCCCTTCTCATCCTTCCATCCTTCATCTAACTCCCTTGAGCTTCAATCTTAACCGCAGAAATGCTCTCGATCCGCCGTCGGTAAAGAGAGAATGGAATCGAAATTAAAACTATTAAAATCATCATTGTTAGAATAAAATCTTGTATATATGAAAAATGGTTGTAAGGATTGTAACTTCCCAGCAGTCAATACAATAACTACTTGAGAATTAAAATTACAAAAAGCCCTAAATTAAACGGAAGCTTTATATAATTTTTTTTTTCATATAAAATTTGCTATTGTTAATGAAAAATTGTGTCAAGCTTGGTTAAAGGGGATAGTAAAAAATAGACGAAATAAATAAAAAATATGTACAATCAAAAGTATACAAATCATCACTTTCAGACTAAAATCTCGTATTCGAGTGATTTTAAAAATAGTTAAAAGCATGATCAAATTTTTCATCTGTTACTTCGAAATGCATGACAAATTTTTGTGTCAAGTTCGTTAAGAGAGATGCATAAAAAATACGCGAAATATTTTCAATAGGGAGAGTTTTATTTGATCCTTCAGTTTGCTTTGGTGTGTGCAATAAATGCGTCTATATTATATATATATATATATATATAAACACACAATTCACCAAACACATACTTTGTGTATTATAACGAAAAAAAAAGTCACCACCCCTCGTAGACCACAATTTATGACCACGAGTGTGAGCTCGCGTACAGGCAAGGTACCGATTTACCGTAAAATAAATATTAAAACCCCGGTTTGACCGTCCGTAACTATAGCAATGAACGAGTAAAATGGGGCGATATATGGAGCGGGATTCGCGGTGAAAGGCTTTTGTTCCCTCGGTATTCTATTTTTTGCGGCGGAACGCGAGTGTAACTCTCTAAATCGCTACGTTTGCGCTTAATGAATTTGTTTCGATTACCTAGAAATACTATTTTATGTAAAAAAACCGTTTTCTCCTCTGCTCGCATCTTCCTCTATAAATTTTTCTTCGTCGTCCCGGGAGACTAATTTTTACGACAATTTTGGCAAACAAATAGCTTCGGGCCTCTGAATAATTGCCGCTCTCGTACCATAATGAGAGGTTTTTAAAACCGAAACAGGATGAAATGATGCCTCGAACTTGCGCAATTCGGCGATACTGCGAGATCGAGAGGTATTATGAAAAGAGAGAAAATATACCGATAATATATTGCACAATTTCCAAGCATATCACAGAAATTCGGGCGCTTCGAATTTCCACTCTCGTTTGCTCGTTAACTGGAAAATAATTCTCATAACACTCTCTCTCAAGATGAGAACTCGATACAATTTTTATCTATTCGAACATTTTTCATTCCTATATATATGAATTTAAAAAATTCGTTAATATAAACTACAAGCATAAAATCTATCATTGCATGGAAATTACATATTATTGAAAACTATTAAAAATGTTAAGTAAGATAAAAGATAAAAGTTTCAGGCGTCAATAATTCCGATTTTTTTATCACTGCAATTGCATGCTTTATTTTTCATTTTTTTTATGTACATATTTTTTTGTGTACGAGAAACCCCATCTGAAAAAATCTCACATTCAATTTTCCCTATTTTCAAATATCCGCGATTCTCCCTGCTCGTCACGTACACATATATACTCCTATGTATATTTAATACCCGCCTACACAGTGCTTGTACATAATATTAAATTCGCGAAAAAACTTTTACTTTTCCCGTATACATATACATTATTGTATATATTGTGAATATTGACTGATGGAGAAATTTCTCGTTCATAAAAAAAAAATGAAAACGATCGAATTACAATAAGGTTTAATTGAAATACTCCAAACATCTCTCTTCTGTGATAAAAAAAAAGTATCTTTTCAGTGAATTGACATTTTGCTTTTTTCGAATTCATCAGCAATGAAAAAATTCAACGTAAAATCAAGAATTGCTGCCCGAAATATTCGAGAGGATTAACGAGATAAAATGGGTATGGTCAGGTATAAAAGTGCATATCGAAATGCAGATTTTAGTCAAAATAAATGGCTACGAAAGTGACAATCCCCGATTTGTAGTGGAAAAATCATTGATCTGTCTGGCGTTGGAATAAATTCGATAAAAATATTTTACCTATGACATAATAAGAACGTTGGCACGTATTTATAAGGGTGAAAATATTAAAATCGGTTACTTTACGAGCATTTACATTCACTTGGAAGTTGTACAGAGGTCTGGTGAAAAGGTCGCTAAAGTATATCGTAGACGCGATATCTGTCTCCTCTCTCTCACTCTTTCACTTCCCCTGGGCAATTTATGCATATGTGATATCGATAGGATATAGGAGAAATGCCTGCGGTATCGGTTTGTATACACATTCAAGTCTGTCCCTGCATGTATTTTCTTCATATCGATTATTCGATGTAGAAGGTCGCCAAATCTATTTTCAGGCGAGCCCGGTTTCGCCCTTTTCCATCGAGTCTCCATAGATATTATTCCCGAGCGAATGCTACACATGTTTCTTATTCGATATTACTGCAAGAAAAGCGGCAAGGTGACAGATAAAAAGAGAAAAAAAAATAAGTCTGAACAACAAATAAACAAATGATGGGAATAACATATATCTGAAGAAGGAAGGAAAATGATAAATTCCTCACTCGAAGATATAAAAATACTCAGTTTTTATATCTTCTTTTTCATACATCCACTCCTGTCTGCTTCAATACTCGAGAGCACCATATCGAAAAACTTTTTGACATCGATCATGAAAACCCAGAAGTGTAAATATATGGATTTTTATGTAGAAATACGAATAATAATTTTATATATATTTGCGTCAATAGATATGCAAATAATGCTTCATGGCATTGTCGAATGCGATATTTATTTTTCATAGAAGCAGGATCTTGAAATTATAAGTAAAATCATTTTTAAAAAACACTTAAAAATCATTTTTAGAACATTGAGGCAATGCTCCGAATATTTTTTTGGATCAATAACTGATACAGTCTGACCGATTATTTGAAATGGTCACGCTTCGATGCCGGCTATAACAGCATTTTGTCTGCATCGTTTCTCTCGTCCCCCTCGATTTGCATAACTGCGGTATACTCGAAGCAAAATAATTATTGAGAAACATCGTTATCGCTTCGTTTCACGATTGCGCGGGTATGCGCGCGAGCTAGGTCCTTTGTGGCAGTTCGACCATCAGAGACCCCGAGAGAGCTCCTGATGACGAACCGGAGCCCACCCGGGAACATGCTGAACTCACGAAATTGTTTACACTACTGGAACGACAAACACGCGAATTGGAAAACTAACACTGCACACAAGAAACATTTTTCACCGTGGCACAGAATTCTTTTTCCCAATACGTTTTTTTCTGGTATAATTTAATATTGTTATTTAAAAAGTTCATCGCTAATTACGCAGACCATCGAACAATGGCATCCATTGAACTTTCCGAGTTGAAATTTACTATACAAGCTATATATATATATATATAGAGTCTGACATTATCAAATATTGTGGGATTAAATCGTGTTTTCAACGTCAAGCAATGGAAATCAACGAAAAAAGAGCACGTATAAAGTTTCATAATTTGATAAGAAATGGATATTTTGTACAAACTAAAATAAATTAATGAATGAAAAAAGAAAATGTATGATGTATCACAATTTCATGAGAAATTGATATTTTGTACGAAATTAGATCAATTAATGGCAGCAGAGCTATCGAGTTGATTGACATGTAGCAAGTATATATCGTCTTTGTCAGAAATTTCCGAGTAAAATGTTGATATATGCATATTCGAAGATTATTGCCCTTACAATAATCGAACAGATTGCAATTCGGGTATAGCTAACTAAACGGATGTAACTGAATGATAATTCAAAAGGGGAATCTTTGACGGAGCGTTTATCTAGGTAGCAAAAGGACTGAATGCATCAGCGTTTCTGTGACGCTTCTATTCCATTCTATATACGGGTTTGATAGCGCTTGAATCGACGTATTTACTGACGTAGACGACACGGGAATTTGTCCCCGAAATACGCGCGTAAATTTGTGCGTGTGTGCTCGTATCCGTGCGGGATATAACGAAAAGCTGATGGACCTATATTTCAGCCTACAACAGACTGTGAGTGTACAATCGACATCAGTCACGTTTCTCTCTGAAATTACGGTAAAACAATCGCACCTCGATGGAACAACAAACGCCCGCAATCAGGATCCCGATTTCTCCCAGCTCGCTCTTTCCCAACTATATATCCATATATATGCCCAAAAATTAGTTACACAAAAAAAGGGAGATAGAAATAATAGAGGAACATCGTTAAGATGGGGGTATGGCATTTTTATATACACACTAGCAGGCTTTGCGCCCTCGCGGTAATAGAAAAACTGATACAAAATCCAGTTTTTTGCTTCATTCAATATGGATTCTTCAATTTCGCCCCAAATAATTAATATTTTCCTTATCTACGGGAAATTTCCGATCGAATAGACTCTTAAAATCGAATTTAAAAAATTTCAAAAAATTTGGTCAGTCACACTGGGTCTCGGGGACAAATGAAAATTTCAATTAACAATATCTTTCCGTTTTCTTGACGAAATGAACTTTGTAAAGTGTGATTTTTAAAGATTTCTGCAAAACGAAGCGAATGGCGCAAGATTTACGTCAATTCATCAATTTTTCAAAAAGTTATGACGCCTTGAAGATTTTTGAAAAAATGGCAAGGGGTATACCTTAAAAAATTCGCAAAAATTTTCGAATTTTTTTATTTCGATTTTAAGACCATATTCGATCGGAAATTTCCTGTAGATAACGAAAATGCTACTTATTCGAGGTAGAATTCAAGAATTCATATTGAAAAATTCAAAAAACGATCCAAAAATC
>JAPYYW010002455.1:0-21830 GCA_030522545.1 Cremastinae sp. A BG-2022a
TTATTGGTAAAAATGACATTTTTTTGCATTCTTCCATAAGAGCGCGTGTTAAATATTGCAATCTTCAACAATAAATATCTCAACTTCTACGTGGTGAAGTTTTCTAAAAATTTGCACACATTTTTATACAATATCGAAGAAGCTCTGTTTAGTTTTTTTCTTCAGTGAGTATTTTTTTTTTTAATTTTGTTAATTACATAGCAAGCACACGTCACCTTGGATGACCTTGTATTTTGAGTATGTTGTTCTTTAGCCAATTTACAACAACTTTTCTTAATGAACTTTTATTCGCAAACCACTTTGTACATGAGAAAAAATGAGTCGAAAATTTGTCGTTTTAATGCCATGACCATATCACCTTAAGGTCGCACGACTATTGCGAAAAAAACCAACCTAATTCATCGTTCAAGATGTTTTACTCTATATTATTGTGTCATTTTTTACTTTCATTTTTTTTTCTATTTCCGCATGCCAATGGTGATAGCCAAAGTTTTCAATTTTTATACGATTTATGTCACGCGATGTTCATCGGAATTTTAGTCATCATATTCAATTGGATAGTAGTCAATTTAAATCGGTGCATCCGCCACATAAATTTTTGGAAAGTTTAAGCAGTGCGTTGTGAAAAAATCTTGTATATCCTCATATTATGACGTATTCCTGGTGGCAATTTTCTTTATCCCCTTCCAAAAAATGGAGAGGAAGACGAATACGAATAGGGTTCGCGTCTGCGAGCGACGAATTGCTTAAAACTGTTCCGCTTCGATTTTAGGCCCATCGCGTCATTGGTTATCCGATGAATTTACAAATTCAGTTTTTCTTTCTCGCAGGGGAACGAAATGAGAGGAAAAATGACTTATAGATTCGAATTTTGGAGGCAATTTTGTATCCTTTCGCTCGGTGTTATCTCTTCTGGAAGGATTCTCTTTCATGGGATAAAAGAGAGCGAGAGAGAGAGAGAGAGAGAGAGAGAGAGAGAGAGATAGAAAGGCCTTCGAAATTATATGAGGGATGGAAGACTCAGGAAGAGAGAACATCTCGTCCCGGTGGTAGAAAATACACCGAAGTATAAGCAAAAAAAGGGCGGGGAATGAGGGTGCCACATTACGCGGCACATTGAGTCTATATACGGAACTTTAAAGTGTCCTTTAAAATCGAATCTCTGGCCTCTGCTCACCCCTCGATTCGAACCCCGTTGAGAATTGGACCAGTTCAAGCTTTTTTCACTATCGGACTATTCTTTATCTATTATGTTTTATTTTATGAGGTTGACATTTTGGGTGTAAACATCTGCAACGCGTCTTGGAAGTTATGCAGTAAGAATATTTGGTCAAAATTTAATTATCAAAATAAACATCAACATATACCATGTTCTCTGATTATTTGTATGGAAATTTTTTTTGTTCTGAGATACAATTTATTTGACACACAAGTCGCACTCAGAGAGGAAGAAAAAATTTTCGTATATAGAGAAACGTCGATAGGGGCCCTCCTTTCTTCCCTCTTCTTCACTTATTCTTCTCGTTTCGCTCGCAACCGCCGAGCATCGCGTATGGGGAAACTTTATGGGGGCTGAACGAGTATATTTCCTGATTGAGCGAACTAATCCACGCAAAGGAGGTTTTATCGTCGGAGTATACCTAATCGAAGGGGTTCCGAATCTCTCGTCGTCCCTTTTCTCTCTAAAATCTCAACCGCAAAATTTCTCTCTCTTTTTTCATAAAGAGAAACGAGATTCCAGATCGCAAATCCAGTCTTATTCCTCATCTGATTATTTTTATCGAGACCGAGAAACTTGTTCTATCGTTTTTCTATAATAACAAAAAAAAGAAAGTATTCGTTGAATGCATTTTTTTAATGTCAAAATATAGAATCTGATAATTTTATTTTAAATTGCAATCATTGAATTCAGTCATATTTTCTTTCAACTTTTATCAAGGAAGACAAAATAATTGCTGAAAAAAATTAAGATTTTATGTTGTTTACTAAATTTTTTCCTTTTTCTTTTTCTTGAAACCGATTCAATTGTTAGATATATTCGCTGGAGAACTGGAAAAAAATTAAACGATCTTATTTACTGCATGTACTTTTTTGTTTATTTAAATAAACTGCAAAATAGCGTACAACATAACATTTTCCAATTTCAGTGATTTTTGGTATAGACTATGAATAATAAGAATGTGAAAGAAAAAAGGTTTTGGAACGTAAGGAGAGTTGGAAAAATCTGTATATATGAGGGGACACGAGATGGGCGGGACAACGGGCCGATCTTTTAATCGTAACTTCTGTGCTACGGGAAGATCGGACTATTCCGCGATCGAGCGGTCGTTGAAGGGTCCACGAAATTCGTAGCACAAGAAAAATCTATTTTTATTGTCTCCCGACGGTAGGATTGCGCGCTGAGCGTATTTATTCCCGAATCGCGAGGCAACGAGAAAAAAGGCTCTTGAGAATAGTAAAAAGAATAAAAGTATAACACAAAAAATTGTACCTAAAAAAGTATTAATATTATTGCTATGAGAAACTTTCGACGAAAATCATTTTTAGAAAATTATGATGAGATTATAAATACTTCTCTTAAAGTGTTCGAAAAAATATGCACGTAATTATATTCATTACATTATATTAAATATATTGAATATATTTAATTATGTTCACTTATGAAATTCGTAAATTTTGTAAATTTTTGATTCTCGAGTCTCAGACATACGAAGTAAAAAAAAAGTGATCGAATAAAATAATTAAAGTCATATAATTTATATTTATAAAAAATGTAATGAGATAGTATGAAATATTTTGGAGTATATTATAAATATCTGGAGGAGTGTAGTAGTGACGGGCAGCGGGGCGTCGTAACGTGTTACGAGCATTAAATAATATAAGGCCAATGCAACGAGGCCGTAAAATCCGAGGCCGGGAAGAATGAATATTCAAGAGTAAACAGAGTGCTATCGTTCTTTGCCGAGACACTTGTAAAGGGTTGAACATTGGGGTAGCTCGGTAGCGAGACTGAGAGAGAGGGTGAAAGCGAAAGAGAGAAGAATAGAGCGTAGACTCATTGTCACGTCGAGCGTGCACACAGCCATGTAAAACTGTATTTTCCGAGCCGCGTACATGCTTGCACACACATACACACACACACAGGTATATTTAATATACATAAATATATCGGGTTTGTCCAGGATTTTCGAAGCTTCGAAAGTGACCCCTGGCTTTTACCCAGATAGGACAAGTATCTCGCCGAGTACAATGCTCGTTTGCGATATTACACGTGTACACTGTCCACTGGTCAAGGCAACTCCAACCCTTCATCCTCGTCCCTTCGTCTTCTCTCTCACTGTACTAATTTCTCCCCCGAACTCTCTAATCTCCTACGTGCCTTTCTCACAGCACCCACGCAGTGGCACTTTTCCCAGATACAGCACGTCGCTTCCCACCTTTACTCCTACATATACCGCAGTTGACTTATTATTATAATCTTTCGAATTACAGCTTGACCGCATTCTCTCCTTTCTCTCCAATCAACCAAGGCTCCTTTTTAAAACTTCACCTTTTTTCTCGTTCGAAATTGACCAACTTTCCATTAAAATTTTTATCACGAATATAATACAATCTATCATTTTAATATTCAATCAAATATTATTCCAAAACAAAAATGTCGCGTGATTGAAATTCTCTTAAATAAATAGACGAATTCACAAATTTTTTTTTTCTACATAATAACATTATAATATTTTATAAAAACTATATATAATTTGATAATTATATAAATAGTAAAATAAAGTAAGAAATTAGTAAAATAATATTATAAAACCAATTCTAATAAGAATATTTTAAAAGGACATAAAATGTTTTTTAAAAAATATTTTCTAGTAAAATACAAAAAAATACCATAAACTCTATGAAAAAATGAAAATTGTTCCCATAACTAAGAGACTATTCCAATGTTTAAAGAATTTTGCAGAAAAACAAAATCAAATCATCGAACCACTTTACCTCAGAATCCCGCAAAACCATAAAACCATGAAAGTACAAATTCAAATACTGGAAAATTTAACAACTGAAGAATAAAAATATATAAGAATGTAATAAATATGTCGAAATAAAAACACCAAGAAGCACCAAAAAACTATTAAAAAGCGGGAGCTAAAGGAGCAAGGTCGATGGTTCTGTAACATCAAAAATGTGTAAATAGTGCTGTTAATAAATACGTTATTATTATTATTATTATTATTACAAAAAATATTTAATATATCATTTTGTAATTTTTTAAATTTTGGCAGTAGAATCTTTTTTTTTGAATGACTATATTGAGAATGGTTTGAGATTTGTTTGCGTGTGGAAGCAGCAAAGTTAAGAAAATGAAGATCGAAGGAAGGATCAACTGGGAATTTCTCGAGCAACATCGGGACAAACATCTCCCTTTAGCTCGCTCGCCTTCCTTCGCTTCGCTGTTTTGATTCCGCCTGTTATAGAGAAGACATATATCAATGTGTCCCTTCCCCTCCCTCCCACCCTTTATGTCCTCCCTCTTTCTCTTTCTATCCATTTGTGTTACTGTGGAGAACAGTATTAGTTAGGGTGACTGGTGGGAAGGGCACAGGCTGGACATTCTCGATTTATTGCCCCCTTCCACTTTCCAATGTCATTTCGATATACACGCGTTCCATTTACGCAGCACACATCGAAATAATCAACTTAATTCCAAACCATATACTAGTTATATAAAATATTGTACAACCTTTGTTTTATAATTTTTTTATATTTTTCGTATTTTTGTCTACGTAGAAAATTTATTTTTTAAATAATTTTAACGTCACTTCTTTCATAAAAAAATAATGGAGGTGCGAGAAATGTGAATTTTGAGATTTGCATTCGACGAAGAACCCGGGGTGAAAGATGGGTCTCGAGACCCGCATGATTTCGTCTCGTGGCTCAGCCGGAATATTCAGAAAGCTCGCGCGCAACAAATTAGGCGTGAAATACCATCGCGTGTGCCGCGAATACGCTTTCCCTTTTCTTTGCATAGAAAACTCATATCTCTCGATTTTTCAAGTGACTATATTCATATCCGGATTTATAAGTTTAATGTTAAAAAAAAAACGTGGAAAGTAAATTTACCCACTGCGTGTTAATCTTTGTAAAAATCGTTAGTCAATATTTTGGTCAAATAAGAAAAATCGGAGTCGTATAACGGAGGGAGCGATGAAAAAAAAGCGAGTGAAGCTTTTTTGTCGAAATGAGCAGCTTTTTTTGTCTCCTTTACGACTTTCTCTCGGGCTCAATAAAAATAAGATTCGCCTGAAAGGCGTCAGGTCGTTTTCTCCGTGGGATATGTTTCCCTCGTTGAGCGAACGATGGTCAGCTCGTTCGATACACACACGTTGTATCGCTTTTTACGTATGCAAAGTACGAATTTCCTACGGAATACGGACGCTCGATTACCGATACACGCTCCTGGGAAAAATTTTCGTTCTACGTGATAACGCCACTCGACGTACTGTCGATCACAATAAAATGAATGGTGAACTCTATACCTTCATCCTTTTATTTTAGTGCTCTAAAGAAAAAGACTGACAACAAACGTCAAGAAATAAAGGCGCTATTTGCATGACAAACATTTTTCATCTGTTTGTTTTTATCGAGAGTCGCGGTCGCGACTCCAAGTATAAATATATATATATTTACAGCAATAAAGGGCCTCTATTATATTCAATATATCTTTTTGTTAAAAAAATCAAATTAAGAATTAGTATTTTGTTTTTCTTATCTGATTTTTTGCGTGACGATAATGTTTTAATTAATTTATCTATATTCTACAGAAAATTCCGAATGAATAGTAAACTTGAAATATTTTTAAAGAATGTATATTTTAACCCATTTTACGTAGCGATATCATTCTTTCTCTTCGGTTAAATTGAGTTTATTACAGAGATTTCTGCGATCCAAAGCGAGTGACATAAGAATCAAGTCGATATATCTCAATTATTTCATAAGTTACAGCTCTTTGAGAATTTTCGATAAATTGTAAAAGAGTGCCCTTACTAAACTTTTCAAAATTTTTCACAATTTTTTTATCTCATTTAAAAACTTTTAATCAATCGAAAATTTTTCATAGGTAACAAAAATGCTAACTATTTTGAATGCAACCTCAATAACGAAAACTCGAATATATTGATCAGAAAAATAATTTTTGGGCTTTTTCTATTGTATTTTTTTATTCTTCAGTATACGGGAAATTTCTAGATAGATAGACTTTACCAATTGTTTAAAATAAAAAAATTAAATAATTTGATGAAAAAAATGCACCATGTGTAGGGTTTTTGGAAATTAAATAAAAAATAATATATTCTGTAGTGGAGTTTTGCGGAGTGCTGGCAAGTGAACTCGTCCGTGAATAGGGCATATAGGGCACGTACGAGTCTCAGGACCCTCGTGCACGCTCGCGTATTTCTTTTTCTCGCATTGTCGACGAATTTCCCGAGGCCGGGCTCCTACCCAATATAGTATACACTCTCTTACGAAATTCGCGTGTGTATCAACGCGAGCTTACCAGATAGGTGGCCGGACACGAGAGCGCGGTCAGAAATTCATTAGCGGTATCTGATATTTCTGGTGGTTGCTCTTCGCGAGAATAAATCACAGCGATGCTCACGCGCGTTTAACCGGACCAACGCGTGCAACGAACGAACGACCCTTTTTTTTCTTTCCTTATATTATCATTTATAAATTTTCGACTCAAAATTCACTTCGAAAATTGACCTCAAATTCTCATTGAAATAACACTTGAATCTCAAAATTTCAATTAGTCGAAATTTTCAGTTCTTTTTTTCACTATTTCTTATTTCGTTCGCCTGGCTGTAATCATCGGAATTCAGACTTGAAATGGAGACTCGGATCATATTCGATGAGGACTTTGCGCAAAATCTCGTTTCGTGTCCCCTGGTTTATAAACTCTTGTCCCGCGAGTGCACAAACTCGAAAGATTTTGGATACGATATCTTGAGAAGACGCAGGTCTTACGAACATTGAGAACCGTCGAAGCGTGTGCGTCGTCCATCCTGAACGCGATTGAGATTGAAATTAATTTCGGATATCAAAGCAATAACACGATTTGTAAGACGGTCTCGTAACTTGTCCTCTAATCTTCTTCCCCCGATTTCCCTTATTCAATCTCCAAGCTTTGCTGAACTCGTTGAAAATTATCGTTGAATTTTCTCAAGCCTCGATGATATAATTTTACTTTTTTTTTAGAATCATCAACTGCTTCGAAGCCATGTATATAATAAACAATTTTTGTTTTACGTTCTTTATTACAAATTTAACATTGAACATATACAGTTTTTACAATTTTTCGAGCGAATATTGGACATATTTTTTACAGTTTTTCGAACGAACATCAAGACAAGCATTAATTCGTGAGAACGAAATTACTTTTTTAAAATTATGTTCTATGTTACGTTGATTTCGGAAACTTATTTTTTTTTCTTCTAATTCTTAGCCAAAGAACTAAGAGGCGGTCGTTGGAATTTTGCCAAAAAGACGAGAATGAGGTTGAATGGAGAATGAGTCTCGCGTACACCAAATTCTTGTATATTACGAAATTCAAATTAATTTCTAACGTATATACGTAGTAATCCCGGAGAGAGTAAGAGAGAGCGAGAGCGAGAGAGAGAGAGAGAGAGAGAGAGAGAAAGAGGGTAAGCGAGGGGGAGGAAGGGGAGTCCGACGATAAATCAAATTTCACACGGTACGGGGACACTCCCGAGCCCGAATTCGAGGCCGTAACACTCTGGGATCCTAAATCACGCCAGCGTTAATTGCGGCATCACGCGTTACGTATAATACACTCTCGAACCGATCTGCCACGATATATTTATCAATTATTATGTTGTAGTAAGTACTTTTTATCAACATTTTGTCACTCGTGTATAAAATTAACGCAGAAATTATATGTCCTAAATTTCCCCGCTTTCATCTCAATTTATTATCTCGAAATAATGTATTTTTCTTTTAAATTTATATTATTTGAAAAAAATGTTACTTTTTCTATTTTCTACATTTATATCTACACTTTTTGAAAATATTGATTATATACATTTCCATAGCAAAAAAAAGTTTATGAATAGCAGATAAAATGTTTTCTACGCTTTTAACGTATATGTATAAACAATTAAAAAATGGAAAGATATCGAGGAACACAGGGATAATTTTTTTTTCTTTTCAAGAGATCAAAGGAAGTTTATGAATTCCTGAAGGAAAAAAATTCCTGAAGGATTTGAGGGAAGGGTCAGCGAGGTAAAAAGATGAAAATGTATAACGAGGGATGGAAGGCAAGCCGAGAGACGACGCGTGTTCGTAAAGGGTGAGAAAAAGCGAAATAAGGCTAATTCAAGCGGCGCGAAAGAATAAGAAAAAAAGAGCGCAGAGGCAAAAGGCGTTTTTTACTTCGAGATCACGTATGGCCCTTTGGCACGATTTTTCACTGAGAGGAGAGAGAAAAAAGGGAAAAAGCGATATACTCCGCGTATAACGATATATATTCTCCTCTCCTTGCACTCGAGCCTTATGCAATGTCGAAAGTATACATATTTATTTCCCAGAGAAAATATATCGCCTCGATATACAAAACCTTTTTTATTCTCCTATACGCGATGTGAAAGGGAGAAGAATATTTCTTGTGTTCCAGTCACGTGCGTCTGATCGATTTTCTTTTCATATCTCCGATGCATCTTTTCTCTCTCTTCCTCATCGTCGCTCCGAGCCGATCTTCTCTCAAACCAGCCTTTAATTGATTTAACATGTCAATTTTTAATACGCTAATTTAAAAAAAAACTGCAGAATATTAATGTAAGCTTTTCGTATCGTTCATCTTTAACTATCCAAAGTTTTTTCACTTAAAGTAGTTGCAGCGGTTATAGGCCAGACAATCGGCACAAGAGTCTCGAAGCCAATATATTGTTTGTTCAACTACAGTATAATTATTTTACATAATATTTGTAGAAGTTTAAACTCGATAATAAAAAAAATCAGAAGACAAAGATAAAGAGAGAGAAAAAGAGAGAGCGCTATTTAGATTGATGGAAAAAAGGTTGGAGGATAGAAAGGGAAGTGGAAAGAGAGATGACGATAAGTGCAAGAGATCAGAGTTTGGTAAGGATTGGAGGAAAGAAGTCCAGATGACTACTGCGAGTGGGTTGGTCCGAGTAACTTAACCAAACGAGGGTAAGGGAGGAAGGGAGATACGAGATTCGAAGGGAATGAATATCGTGGCCTGTCCACCCTGACCAAGGGGGGTTCCGAAGGTGCTTCGAATACAAAACGTCACTTACTATATCCCATAGAAAATAAGTGAGAACAAACCTGTACGGTCTCTTCCATCTCCAATTATTTATTCAACTCGAAAATCATTAATCCTATAATGAGCATAATAATAAATTTTATGAAAATGTACAATTAAGTAAATTTTACTTTTTTCAACTAATTAATATTCGATAAACAATTTTTTTCACAGTGATTGTTTCGAAAATATAAATATCTCTTTTTTAAAAAATAAATTAATTAAAAAATTGACAATCCATTAAAAATAAATCTCGTGAATGATCATTTAAGGAACTCATCGCTGTATTTTTGCAGTAACCATCGAATCCTATTTATTAAGAACTCACTTTTGTCGATGGAGTTGAAATTTACCAAAAAATTTAACAAATTTTTTCACAATTTTTCGCTAATAAGAAGTGAACAAGTATAATTTGTTTTTTAAAAATATTAGATGTATTTGTTTTATTTTGAATGAGAGACTCCATAGACGTAAAAGAACTCGGGAACGAGTAAAGAAATGGATCTATACGTGTTAGTGAGTGGAATAGACGTACGAGCTTTACACGGAACATGAGAGAAAGAGAAAGACGGAAAACCAAGCGAAGAAGGCATTCGATGAGTAGAACAAGAGAAAGAGATGCGAGATGAGAAAACGCAGGGTGGAGAACGATTCATGAAGCGAGAAGGAGAGAGACGACGAGCAGAGTCGAAAGACGTGAGAAAAAGCAAAAGAGAGAGAATATAATAGAGAGACGAGAAAGAGCGTTAGGGAGAACGAGAGGAAAATAGTGGAGAAAAACGTGAAAAAAGACGAAAATCTGAAAACGGAGGACAAGAAGATAGAAAAGGATGGAGATAAGAGACTGAAAAGGAAGGGAGATCAAGGAGGTTTGGCAGAGAGCGAGAGAGAGAGAGAGAGAGAGAGAGGGCGAAGAGGAGTGTGGCCAGTGATTGGATTACAGTCAGGGAGTCCCAGTGGACTGGTCAAATGACCGGGACAAATTGCCCGTAGCCTTCGGGAATACTTATATATCCGGGAGGGTATTCCACATGTATACATATACACCTCGGTGTACGTACTTTCCAGAGTTGGAGGTCCTCACCTCTCGCCAGTATGTACACACGAGTTACACGAGCGAAGATTGGACCTGAAGATCTCGAATATTTTCCTCCTCTTTTTTTTGCCCAGCTAAGAGTCAAAAGGACGTCAGTCCCATTTTCAACCTGATCATTCATCAGAGCGAAAAACCTTCTTCCTTCTAGACTTCAAATCTTGGACGAGCGATCTGCAAATAAAAATGGAAAGAAAAAAAAGCGAGAAAGAGAGAGAGAGGGATAAGAAAAGGTGGTAAGTTTCGTCAAAGTATATTGTTCTGAGGAACCTCGAAATTTCTCTCCTCTCGAGAATCATCAAAATCGTAGGCATAAAAATCCTCAAGATAAAAGTCCGGACACACCTCCTCGACTTTTTATTCTCTCCTTCTCCATCTTTTATTCCACGATATAAAGAAGCCGGGAGGCTTTTCTCGGGAACGTTATAATCCGCTATTTTGTGTAATCATCGCTTTTATCGACTCGATAGAACTTCCTGTACAATGATCGTTCTTCCCTCCTATTTTTCTTCTCCCTTCGTACTCAATGCGACAGGTGAATTCCCCTGAGAATGATTTTACGAGACAGGCAACACGTGATCCGGGGAATATTTGGCTCCAACATTTTTCATGTATTCATTTTTTTCCCAAAGCGACTTTATCAGATTTTCCAAATTGAGATTGCTACTTTGAAATAAATTTAAACAAACAACTTATTTATATTCACTTTTCAATTTCAATTAAATCAATGTTCAGGATGAAGATTGATTACCCAGAGGATTACAAATTGCTGCGATGTTCCCGCGCACGATTGCCAGATGGTGTACTCTCTTACTTTTTAATCCAAATCACAATAGAACTTTATTGAGTAACCAATTTCATGTTATATATCTCTACTTCAAAAACTTATTATTTGAAAATTATATTAAAAAGTATCAACAACAAAAAATTAAGAAATGAAAAAAAATGGAAAGCAATGAAATATCTTATTAAAAATGTGTATCAAACTGGGAACGAAATAAAAGATATTGTTCGAATTAATCTGGTTACTATTCCCCTGGCTGATAGATAGGGTTCTACGAGGATTTTCTTTGGCACCTCGGGCCGTACCAGCAGCGACGATTAGTTTGATCATTAAAAGCAATCGCGAAAAGACGAAAGGGAATCGAAGAAAAAATACTGCGAAGAGAAAGAAGGATCTGGGAATGGATGAAGAAAAAGAAAGAAATGAGTGAGTGAGTGAGAGAGAAAAAAGGGAGGTTAGTAGCATCGCTGGAATCACTGGTGTTATCTCCCCGCTCAATTAGATCCGTAAAGAATAGAGCATGGTCCATTGGTCCAAGTCATATAAATCGTACCCTAACTATACGTTGACCATTTCCCCCTCCCTAGCTCTCGAGAAAATTTTCTCGTTCCATTCTTCGCTGCTTCTCGTTTCTGTTTTCTCTGTATCGTCCTTAGTCCTTTCTCATCTCGAATCATTCGATCGAGATCATTCAAAAATCGATTTTTTCAATAAAATAAAACGAGGGAGGAAGCGTACGTTTTCTTATCCTTATTATTTTCTCGTGAAACGTGTCAGGGGGTAAGAAATGACGTTTATACTCCTTTGATAGGAGAATAGTTGCAACTTAACTGCCCTCGTAACGATCCGTCGAATCTCTTCTAAACAATCGGAAATTATCGGAGAGCGACCGGCGATTTTATCGATCGCTAAAACTTTCGTGTTTTGGCCCAATAGAATCAGAAAAGACAATGGAAGGTTTGAATCGCAAACTTTTGGAATCACAAAAATAACTTTTCAAGTTTTTCAAAGAAATCATTAGAAATTGACCAATAACGAAAAAAAAATGCTGCGTATGGTAATTTATTCACGACGAACTTGAAAATCAATTTCTTATCTCTATACCCATAAAAAGATATAAAAAGCGAATAAAAGGGATGGAAATCAATGAGACTCCGTTTGGTATCGTTCTTCGCATTATTTGCAATATAGATAATTTCGAATCGATGGGTGAGGAGTCACAAATCATCGTTATTCAATATCGGGAAAAAAAGGGAAAATGGAATTTCGTCCGCACAGCAAAGGGCAATTAAGTCACCGTTTTCTTTTTTCCGCGAAGAGTCGAGGGTGAATTTACTGCAGTTTAACTCTCCTGCCAAGGAGGAAAAGTATCCAAGTTCAACGATAAACAAGGCAGTCATGAAATATCGGACGAGGGGTATAGAAGAAACAAGAAAGAAAGAGAAAGAAAAGTATTTATATTTCTGAAAGGGGGTTTAAGCGAGGGGAAAAAATCAGGGCGAGAAGTACAAATTGAGTACTATTTATACAGACTGCCCAAGAAAAATATATCAGCAATGATAAATAAACCATACATTCACAATAAAAAATACTGAATTTTAAAGCATTTTGGAGTTTTTTTTATTCGAGAAATGAAAAAGTGTGACGTAAAGGTTCTTCAGAATTTTTTGTTGTTCATTTTAGTCGAGAATCCAATTGATTTGGTTTCTACTTCACATTGATGGATACTCGATACGTATATATGTATACATATATACATTAGTAGGTTAATTCGGATGAGTATTTTCGTACATTTATGTATAAAACGGAAATAAGGGCGGAAAGAGGGAGCTTGTTGTCCCAACAGTGGCGATCTGATTGCCCCGTTAGCGGAGTCAAGTTAGCGTCACTTGGATTTCTTCGCAACTCGAGAGTTCTCGATTGCGCCATTCGCTCCGAGCAAGATAAAACGAGTGGGAGAGAGAAGGGGGAGCCAGACGGGAAAGACGATGAATTGGTAACTTTCGCGAAGATATAGAAAATGAGATAAAAGAGCTCGGAAGTGTTACTTGGAAAATCATCCCCCTTCTTTTTCTGTCCCTCCACCTCACCCCTCGACCGCCCTTTTTCTCGTTTAAACGCTCAATCCGAGGGTGCAAGCTCTTGATTAGTTACACTTCTATGGGAATTACTGACGATCGCTTTCTCTCTCGCTCCATTTCGTTGCTCTTTGTCTTCGGATGTTTCTGTCTTCCGATCGTAATCGAATTCCTGTACGTTAGCGACTGATTTCTTTTTTTTTCTCTCAATTGACAAAATTTCGGAGTCTCGATAGAACTTTTCGAAAATAAGGGCATACGGCGAATCTCGGCATCGCGATGAGAATTAATCCCTTCAAGAGCGATAAATTATTGAAACATAATCTGTTTACTTCGCTTTGTACATTTTTTAAAACGTGAAATATGAAAATGGCAAAATACACTCGACGGTAAAATATTTTAAACAACTTTAATTTTACGTAACGAGATATGACGAGTTATTGCAGGAGCGAGCCCGAAACGATATATAAATTTGATATGAGAAAAGTTCGGGAAGCTCGGAGACAAGGCTGGTACATGGCCAAACTCTTGGAAGCGTTTAATATGGTTGCAGTCTCTTCGCTTCCGATGTCCAGTAACTCATAAAGCGAGAAGACAGTTTCTGGACTCGAAAGGAGGCGCACCCCCGTTCGCCCGCGCCGTCGATTGTCTCGAAGTTAAAGGGCGCAAGTTCGAATACTTGGCACGCTCTACGCCGAAAAACCGGGCCCTTCGATCCCTACCGAACGAAAAGGGGACAGAAATTGGAGGGTGCGACTAAACGCTTCGCTCCGACTGACTGGTTTCGAGGATAAAGCCTGCCAGAACTTTTTCCCAGTACACTATCGGTAATTTTATTTTCTCAAAAATTGAAACGAGTTTTTTGTTTTTCATTTGTCAATCAGTTTCTTTTTCATCACAATTCTCCGTTTGTTTACATAATTAACTTGAAAAAATGTATAAATTATTGAACAATTAGTTTTTTTATTTTTCTTTATCACAGTTCTTCGTTTCCTTTCATAGTTGGAAAAAATTAATAAATTTTTAATAAAAATGGCAGAAAGCAATAAGGAATAATGACTAAACTATCAAGAAATTTATTCGACAGGTATTTGAGACTCTTATCAAACGTGCGACAAAAATAAAATATGTGCTGAAGGGCACAAAAATATCGTTTTTTCTCGATGTTCTTTATACGGGTCAAGTTTCTTCCAGCGTGGTTGTTCGTCTCTCCGGATTGAAGAAGCGCCGGGAGAAAATGAGAAAAGGCTGGGAATATAAGGTAAGGAAAGAACCTTAGGGAGTAATGACGAAAAAAAGGCAAAAGAGAGCGCGATGAAGGGAAATAAAGGAGGGGGTGGGGTGGTGGGGAGGGGCACGATGATGGGTACGTGTGCAAGGGTTGATAGTTTGGACAAAAGAGCAATGAACGTTGCTTCTTCATTGTGGCAAAAGACCGGGCATACCGTGCGGCACAAGAGTAGAATAGGGTTTATTTCTAGAATGATTTTTCGTCTCTCTTTTTCTCGCATATTTTCTCGTATAGCCACTCGTCGCTGTCTCTCTCGGCTCCCTTCTCTCTCCGCCGCGGAAGATATTTCTTCTCTCCTTCTCGCACGATACTTCGTATCGCCAATCGTTGGTGTCTTTTTTCGCTTTCTCTCTTTTTCTTCCTGGAGTTCAAAACTGAGGTTGTATTGTCCCTGTGACGCGTCGAGGGGACCACTTGATCACGATCCACCGCGGCACTCAACTTAGTTCGGGGAAAGAAGCGAAAAGAGGAATAAAAAAACGCTATCGATAAGATGTCGATTGAAATTCATGCGGCGAGACCCTCTAGCGGCGAGCGAGCAAGAACACACTCTCTTTTTCCTCTATGCATCTCACCCTCTCCCATTCTCTCTCTCTCTCTCTCTCTCTCTATCTTTTCAGCGACACTCCGCGTTTAAGACGGAGCCAAAACCATATCGCTCGATCTCTCGTATTGTCTTCTCAGAAATCTCATCGCGATTTCGTCCATCCTCGTGCGCGACGACGGAGAGAAAAAGGAGGAATCGCGAAAAGCCAAGTCCCGACGAATCCGCGAGTGATTCCGCCCGCGGCTCGTTTTTCACTGAAATCCTCTCGAGCTCCGAGATCCCTTACGGTTCTCCAAAACGTTTGAGATATTAATGCGAATCGAACACGAGAAAATTATTCTCATACGAATCTTACAAAATATATATTTATTTATACTTATGCATATAAAACAATAATACTTTTATAAAGTCATGTCAATTAAAATAAACAGTTTTAAGGTGGCTCATCAATGAATTTAAAAACCGCAGATGTAAATAAAATTTTGAGAGGATATTATTTATGATATAGCAAACAAAACTTGAGAATTTTAGGGTCAGTTTTCAGTCAAATTATTGCAAACGAGTTAATAAAAATTTGCATTTTAACAATGCTTTCATACCAGTTCATTGTATTATCATCGAATATGACATACATAAGTTTTGACAAAAACGGGAGATTTTCTTCAAAATTGAAGTACTGCTGCAAGCTAAAATCTTAAGCTTTTCAACGATATACAGTGCACGCCACTTGAAGTGGGACAGTTTCCGTAGCACTCACCATTTAAACTGTCCCACTTCAAGTGGCGTGCACTGTATTATAAACTATGGGTATTGACAGGATTTTTTTTTCATAAATTTCATTTGAAAACAATTCTGCATACAAGTCTCGGAAACAATTTGACTATCGTGCAATCAAACATTTAGCTGAGACGCCCAAAAAATATATTCGTCTGTACAGACTATCTGTCAAGATATTAGTAAGAACATAATATTTTGATAACGTTAACTTGTATTAAAGGTAATAATTCAAATTTAATATTATCATTTGGTAAAAAAAATATAATAAAAGAAATAAGCTAGTGAATTTAGAAAAAAACCATTATTATTTGGCTATCCTGGGTTGTAATTGACATAATGACAAAAAAAACAAAAAGCATTGCTGTCTGTTGCTTATCAATAAAATGTCGAATGACATTTTACAATTACTACTAAGTATGTATAATAAACTGCGAATAAAGTATATCAATAGAAACATCAAAATTCATCATTTTTATTTACATATAGTATTTTGAAAGATTATGATACGTTTTATAAAGTTGTTTGACTTTATGGTTTTGACTAGCATCATCACAGATGGGCCACCTTAATGATAGCTATAATTATCACTGCAAAAGCTTAACACTAACAAAAGTGAAAAAAAGTATGCTATAGAGAGGAATAAGAAGTCGGTGACAATATTTTTCCATCGAATTGATTTACCCTTTTTCCCCCTGTCACTTAAATCCGCAATACTTAATGACGCAGGAAGCGACCGGTGAACCGCGAAGCGACCCGAGTAGCCGGCGAATAAAAAAAATTCCGAATTCGATAAATTTTCGTGAAAATGAAATTTGTCGGTTTCGCGCTGGAAGAAAATGGCAGGATCTGTGAGATTGCGGTTAGTTTCCCCTGGATGTTTCCTCTTGGCTGAGCCGATCATTGTCGCAGTAACAAGCCCACTATTGACGGTTCTCGGTCTCTCTCCCCCAAGCTCGAACGTGTCGGAGTGTACAAGCAGATTGGTCCAAAAGCAAAGAACAGTCCGAGAATAAGATGAGAGAGAGGGAAACGAAAAAATAGCCTGAAAAAAGAGAGACGAATGCGAAAATTCACGCGTCTCGTCTCCTCGGTACATTTTTCCTGTCAACACCGGGATCCAAATGCGTGTGCGTTCTCGGTAAAGGGCCCGAGTCACGAGCATTCGAGACTGTCCTCTGGTCTGCGAAAATCGCTCTCTAGCCTTTTCTCCTTCGAGTTTTCTCTTTCTTTCACCCCAACTTCCCATCATTCTCTCTCTTTCTCTTATTGGTCGTGTTACTACGGTCTCCACATACTAATGGGATATTACACTCCTCACGTTCGGTTAGTTACTTCCCGGAGAAAGACCCAGACGAATAAAAACCAGAAGAGAATAATCCTCCCAATGTCTTCGACCAGTATTTTGTTGATCTTATGCAGAAAATTTCCCAGATTTTTTTAGATTATTGCCGAATTTACTATTCATTTACTCATTCAGTGTGTATTAAAATTTATTGTTTTCACCAATATTCGTGATCAATCATTTTGACATTGTGTCCTTAGAGATATACAGTTTCTACTCAATTTTTGTCACTCTTGAAATGATTTGGCAGCTTAAATTCATTAAGAAAAATGGTTATGAGTTGTAAATCTTAAATATCAATACTGGCCGTATCAAGAACAAATCGGGTACCCTGAATTTTATTCCATGGCTGTATCGAGGTACCCAGATATGGCCTTGACTTAAAACATATATACATTCAAAAAAATTCTCACTGAATGAATTTTTTGTCAAGAAATAACAAACAAAATTTATTTGTATATAAATTGCTCCGTACCTGAATAATCGGAATGTACAAAAGAGAGGATGAGCGCCGCTGCGCCAATTATTTGCATTCGCGTCATAGTACGACGATAGAGAGATAGATAGATAGATACATTTATTTGCACCAGGGAAATAATCACGCGAGTACAATGTGGAGTACAGCGAATAAAAATAATAATAATAATTGTTTAGTAGTGGTAACAAAGAGAGAAAATATAAGTAACGCAATGAAATTAAGTAATTGCTAAAAATAAGAAATAGAAAATATGAATAGCGCTAAACACTAGGGATCGATAGGATGTCCCAGCTGATGCGCGTGTAAAAGTTGCACTGCCACAGCGCGCTGCGAGCAATTTTGAACTGCTCGCAGCGCTGCCAGTAATTTTGGAACACACCCATAATAATAAATGATTAAAGAGCGCGCTCTTGAAAGACGAGATCGTGTTCTTGTCTCTAACATGGTGAGGTAAAGAATTTCAAAGACGGAAGGCAGTTATCACAGTCGATTTTTGATATGCGACGGTACGAACATGAGGCACAACTAAGTCCCAGGAGGATTGGGAACTTCGAGTGGCAGTATCACGAACGCGAACGGCCGACCGCAAAGTTAATTCGCGAGCAAACGAGGCGGGGATGCCCGTGTGTAAAGTGCGGTACGTGAACATTCCGAGAAAGTAGTGTCTATGCCCTTTGAGCTTGAGCCATCGCAGTTTATCATAAAAAGGCGTTATGTGGGCAGATTTCCTAATATTATATATGAAACGCACGCAGGCATTTTGTGCACGTTGTAGTCGAAGCTCCTCAGATGAAGTAATGTCCGTAAACAGAAGAGAGCAGTGATCGAACAAAGGAAAAATCATGGACTGCACTAACATAATACGCAATTTTATTGAGAGAGACGTAGAATTCGTTTTAAGCTGGTAGAGAGTCCGAAAGATGTTCCTGCAGGTAAGCGCAACATGATCACGCCAGCTGAGCGAAGGACTGATGAGGATTCCAAGATTCCGGACAAGCGAAGAATATGAAATAACTGCATCACGGACAGTAATTTTCGGCGGTGAGAAGCGTTCAAGCGCATTGATGTAGACGGAAGAACCTAGTAGAATGGCCTGAGTTTTGGAGGCGTTCAGACGAATAAGGTTCCTATCCGCCCAGTCACAGAGAGCAGCCACGTCACGATTAACCAGCTCGATACATGTTGCAAGATCATTTGGCTTGCAGTGGGCGTACATTTGAAGATCGTCGGCATATATTACGATGGTACAATGGTGTATCACACTCTTAATGTCGCTGGCATATATGGAGTACAGGGCTGGTCCTAGTACCGAGCCTTGAGGTACTCCAGAGGTGACCGGTGTCGTGTCCAACCAGAAGATCCGTCGGGTATACGTACAGCTTGCAAACGATCCGATAGCTAGGACCAGAACCAACATAGTGCTGGCCGTGAAAAGTTAAGTCGGGCAAGTTTATCGATTAAGATACCGTGATCTACTGTATCGAACGCTTTCAAAAAATTGAAGAGAACGAGCACAGTGATTTGCCTCTCGTCCATAGCCCGGCGAACAGAATTCAAAACCTTCATTAAGGCTGCCTGAGTCGAACCTCCCTGAACGAGAGAGAGAGAGTGAATCAATAATTTTTATAGTTAGAGACTTAGCTGTATCTCTTCGAAGATGCGGTGGAAGACGAGCGTTGATGATAGCCGGTGTCTGATTTGAGCCGGACGAGGTATCAGAATTCGTGTCGCCTTGATATATTTTGCGTTCTTCTGCACCGGAGAGAGGACGAGAGAGATCTGACGATCTCACTCGCGAATTTTCATATATTTATCTGCACCCCACCAACTTAATCGATAATATATTATGCCGATTGGAGCCACATCCAATCGACAATTTCAAATTTGACGGCCGTTCATGTGTACCGACATCTTACAATATGGCATCTCTCGTACCATATTTTCTCGCCAACTGATGAAGAATGTTTATGACTGTTATATTTCTGGCATACGAAATAGTCCACAATAATTCATGCTATTTTTATTGAGTTGCATTGTTTTTTTATGTTTTCTACAAAAGTTTGTCCTAGGAATCAGTCTTATCTCATGTTGCCATTGTAGAGTGCGATAGTGATAATGTAGAATTGGAATTCATTTGAAAAAATTATATACTTCTTCTATTTTTTTTGTATTTCAGTATTGAGTTTGAATTAATATGCGACGAGGGTACAAGTGTGCGTTAACGAAAAATGAACCGTTCTGTCCTGTGTTCTGTGCGGTGGGAAATCTAAGAAGTAGGAATATGTAGAGGGTGCGTTATACTACGGTGGAGTGGGGATACTCTCTCTCTCTCTCTACCGTAGCGCGTATTGTTGCGAGGAACGTAGCGCCCAATATAGATATACTCGCACGGGCTAAAATCATAAATTTTAAAATTCGATATTTCGCAAAATAATCGATCGCGCCAAAAATCCTTTTAGGGAATGTCTTTATATATTAAAAAGAACATGTGTACCAAATTTCATCAAAATTTATCCAAAATTATTACAATAGATTTTTTTGAAAAAACTAAACAAACCTTTTCTTTAATATTGTATGAAAATTTGTTTTAAATTTTAGAACACTTAATCTTTTAGAAATTTAGATATTTATTATCGAAAAATGAAACTTTTTAGTAATAAATATCTCGACTTTCGCTCGGCAAAAGCTTCTAAAATTCAATACACACGTGCAATAGTGTTTACGGAAATTATTAATGCAATCGAACGAAGCTCATTTTATGTACCAACTACCTTACTTTTTTTTCACTACTAGGTAAATTTTATCGATTTTTTGTCTTTTTTATCTCCGCAACGAGATTAAATTATATTTTTGAGGCACGAGAGTTGAAACTATAATTCAGAATTACTGATGAAGAAGAGAGACGTAGGAGCGATTTTTTATCGGCGCGTGCATGGAGTGAACGACAATGACTGGAATAAAATTGTAGTTGAAACGCCGTAACGCGCACGCACGCGGTTTTAAGTATATGTCTCGAATATTTCGCGATGATGGGCTGCGGCAAGGTGTGAGGGTAATTCGGGCTCGAGAGCAGACTTATCTCGTTTCGGCAAGGAGTATGCAAGTCATCGAGGGAAGTGGAGATAGCAAGACATTGATGTGAATTAATGGGGGGGCTTAGTTACGGTGTGTTTCTTCCGTAAAGACGTTCGAGATTCAACGCGCCTGTCCTTTCGATTCGCGAGATCGGAATTCCCTCGAGAAGTGGCGCAAATCACCGCCACGTTCAATCCCGAATGCTCCGAGTTGCGCCCCTCTGTCGCCGAAGTAAGAATATATATTCCACGAAGGAAGAAGAGGGTACGACACCCCGTCAAACTTTCCCCTACTCCGATACTCGAACGATTCGACTATATTAATTAAGGCGGTCCTAAAATCCCTTCTTAACCCCCATGAACTCCTCGCGCATTTTCGTATCACTGTATCTCAATTGCCCTCAAATTCCAATGGGAAAATATCATCCGGGAAAAAATACTTCCCTTATTACCGAATTAATTTATACACGAGTCATAAATATTTTCACCCCTGTATTCACTTTTTTTTATTATTATTTTTGTAATTTTTTTGATAAAATACTTTGAATGACAATTGGTATGAATAATTCAACGGATGATATTTTTTGATAAGAAAATGTATATTTGATCTTTAAAAATTCTTAGTATTCATTGCTCAGACGTTCTATTTTTCACAATACACATTTATTTTATGTGTTTATAATATTACGAGCAGCAACGCGGCCGCTTTTTCCGTTTCGGAATGTTTGAATAGATTTTTTGCAATTCTTCTAAGCGTATACTCCCTACAATTTCATATAATGCGCTCTATAAATTAATTGTGAGGTTCATGTCTTTTTTAAAATAGAATATTTGATCGCAAAATTTCCTGCAGATAACAAAAATTATACTTATACGGAGCGCAATCCAAGAATTCATATTGAAAAATTGATAAAACTGATCCAATAGTCAATTTTTTGGCTCATTCAATATGAATTCTGGGATTTCGCCCCGAATAATTATCATTTTCGTTATTTACGGGAAATTTCCGATCGAATAGGCTCTTAA
>JAPYYW010002456.1:0-20223 GCA_030522545.1 Cremastinae sp. A BG-2022a
TAAAAAAATTGTATTCACGTATTTCATATGGAAGAATATTCTCTCCAAATTTGAACGAATTTTCATCATTTCGTTTTATGTAGCCAACCTCCTTAAATCTTCTTTTGATAAATGTTCTTAACTATTTATTTTTCTTCTACAATTTCTTCCCATTCCGACACTCGTCTCAATTCTTTTCAAGAATTTATCTTTTATTCAAGTTCTTCAGATTTTTTTACTTGGCGCTTTACGAAAAAAAAATCTATTCGTGTGCTGGTATATTTTTTGAATTTACACTCCTGGAATTTTTTGTTCCGTAATTTAAAAGAAAAATCTTGTATTCTCGACTGAAAAATAATTCTTCACGTGCGATTAGTGACATAAGTTCGTTAAATTTGCATTTGTGACATTTTTTATTTTGTTATATTAAAAAACTAATTCTTCAATTGGAATTTGTATTTTATATTTATACGTAAATTACACATAATCCAAATGCATACATAAAAAAACATACTTCAAACCTGTTTGGTACAATATCACCTGTTTTTTTTTAAGCTGTTGACTTTTTAAGCTGAAAAACATACTCTACTACTTCTTGAATAATATTGAGTTTCTATTCAAGTTGTAAATTAACAAAATTCTATTTCAAATGTCCATCAAATAAGAATATTTTGATTGTTAATATCTCATGAGCTTGTCAAAACTGAATTTATTCTCTTTTAAGGTAGTTCTATCAGAAAATCGTTTTTTTAGGATTTTGTTAAAAATTTGCAAAAACCTTCTTTGGTACAATGTGCAATTGTATATAAAATTTTAAGAGGTTTCACTACATATAGAACATAGAACTTGAGATATTTATTGTCAAAAATCACGATTTTCTGCAGTCTCCCAAAAGAGCAAGATTATGATTTTTTAAATTTATATACAACTTAGGTAACAAGTACGGGTCACTTTGGATGACCTTGAATTTTCAGTATGTTGTTCTTGAAACAATTTGCAATTTTTCTTAATCGACTTAAGTTCAAAAACCACATGGTACGGAGATAAATTGAGATAAAAACTTTTGATTTGACTGTATAGTGTTAGAAATACCTTAATATGTATCAACCGGATTAGATAAATAAAAAAAATGATCAATATTGAAATAAATATGATACGTTTCTATGCAAGCTCAAATATTTATTTCTAATTCTGTTTTCTCATCAAAATTGAATCTACGGTACAACAGAAAAACAATTTAATATATTTTTTTAATCCTATTGACTTGTAGTTTTAAAAAATAACGATGTTTGTCTGTTTATTATCGATACAGAAAATATATCTCGACAAAGTCTATATGGCTTTTCTCGCGCTTAATTTTTGTTTTATCATCACTCTATTATTTTTCGTATCCCCGCTAATCTATTTCTCGCTTCAATTTCCGCACACGATGAGCGCACACGGCACGAAGAGGAAAAATCAACATCGCGAACAATCGCGGATATAAAAAGTAAGGAACGGTTGGACAGAGCTAAAAAACAATCGCGACTCCGGATATTGAGTTTCATGCCGGCACAGCTGAGGACGAAAATGATTTGTTTTCCACGCTCTCTTTGCCGACTTTGCCCTCTCCGTCCTTATTCTCTTATCGTCTTAAACTCTTTCTTTGTCTCCCTTTTACCGCTGTCCAACTCCGCGTTCTGATTTTTCTGCAGACACCGAGCCCAATTTTTTCTTTTTTTTTTTTCAACGAGTCAAATTTTACGTATTTCTTACCATTTCCCGAGGTTCACTTTTTAATATCAAACTTCGGAGCTTCGATGTTTCTTTTTTTTTTTCGTTTTTTTGTTCAACGCGTGCCTGTGACAGCCGTGAACAATGGAAATGCATATAAATCGCGATTCGCAGAGGATTGAAAAAAGTTACCTTCCGTACACGATGTATAAGGATCCTTTCCGTTTACAATTCTTCTTGCATTTTTGGCGTCGGTTTTGGATTGATTTACGTGACGATTTATTGCGGCAGAATTTTCAGTCTCGCACGACGCGTCCGCTCGCTGCGAGCTCCAAATGCGCGCCAACGCCATTTTGTGGGTTACTAGTGACCCACACACGCGCGTCGTGTTAAGAACAGCGACTCTGCAAACGCCAATCAATGGCAGAGCACAGTAGAAAAGCGAATGCGGCGCTAGTGGCGCGAATAGCGAACAGCGTTTGAGCAGGGCGCAGGCGCCGCGCTATAAAAAACCGACGCTATCGTTCGAATTTGGTACATGCGCAATGAGTCTCAACGGTGGTGGGTAGCGTCGGTTCAACGGATTCCCGAACGAAGGGAAAAAGTAATTAAGTTTTTTTTAGTTTATTGACAGTGTTTTCATACTGCAATATTGCAGCAAATAGTAAAATAAATTTCGAGTAATTTGAAGTGCATTCGAAAAAACTTCGAGGTACGTTGGATGGACGGGAAATACACACGAAGGCTTTCATTACTCTCGGCTTGCTCTATACGTAGGCTTGTATCGCTGGCGCTGTACAAATGTGAGTAATTGAAAAAAAAATACATTTTCCTAAGATAAATAAATATAATTCGAGTGTCTATGAGATATGCGAAATTATATCATCTTTCTTCGCAATCTCATGCCATTGCAGTTTGTAGTTTTGAATTTACGATCCGAAATTATTATAGGCCGGAAAAAGTAGCGTAGTGAAAAAAAAATATACATTTTGCTGAGATAAATAAATATAATTCGAGTGTCTATGAGATATGCGAAATTATCTCATGTTTCTTCGCAATCTCATGCCATTGCAGTTTGTAGTTTTGAATTTACGATAAGAATTTATTAGGCCGGAAAGTATAGCGTAAGTAGTGATGAAAAAAAGTCGTCGAAGCGTCCCCACCGCGCGGCCCTTGCTCGCCCGTGAGCGGCCCGCGCTCTCTGGGCTTCTATCAGCGCCTCGAAGACGCGGACAAAGGCAATACTTATCGACGCAGCGTATCGAATCGCTGGAGAAGTCCTCGGCCTTTGTTCAGAGTGCCCAGAGCCGAGAGCACGTGAGAACGGGTCGCGTTGAGAGCCACGCGAGGTAAACACGGCGAAATATTCTAGAAGAAATAGAGCCGAAAAATTGAAGCGAACGTCGAACGGACGATAAAGTAAAAAAAGCGCCGGGAATAAAGATGGACAAAAGACTGACGAAGCCGCGAAACCGTCTCGCGAACTTGACGAAATTGAAGAAGCTGTCATTGTTGGCGGACTTGACGCGATTGCATCGGTTTGTAGGTTGGGAGAGAACTCGGCCCCTCGAGAGTCTGGGCGACCTCGGGGACTTGTCGGACCTCTCGGAGCTCGGGGAGCTCGGAAAGTTGGGGGATCTCGGTGACCTCGGAAGATACAGAGACCTTGAGAAACTCGGGGATCTCGGCTCGCTGTGCGAGCTCGCGGATCTCTGCGAGCTTGGCCAGTTGGGCGACTACGGCGATCGCGACCTGAGGAAGGGAATGGGCCCGCTCAATCCGAACGTCGGCAAACTTGGCCGTCTGGGACGCCTCGGCAAGCTCCGGCAGCTCGGTAATCTCGAGAAATTGGCCGTTATCCCGGGCTGGGAGCATCTAGTTGACCTGAAAAGACTCTGGAAGCTGGGCCGCTTGGCCAAGTTGGGCCAGCTGGGAATGCTTCGCTCGCTCGAGTTCACGGAGCAATCCGCGGACCTCAAAGAGCTTGCGCATCTCGGACAACTGGGACAGCTTGGATTGCTGGGAAAGCTGGGAAAACTGGCGGACCAGACTACCAGGCACGTCGACCCTGAGGACAATTACGACTATGGGGACGGAGAGGACGATGCGGAGGACTACGAAGATGAATTTTTGGAAGACGAGGAATTCAACGACGACGTTATTCTTCTTCCTGCCGAAGAGTCTAACTTTGATGAGAATTATAATTATAACAATGGGGATAACGACGACGAGGAGATCAACGAAGAAGACGAGATCAACGAAGAAGACGATTTGGATGAATATTGGAGGAAAAGCTGCAAGCGCAAGCGCAAAGGTTATCGAGAGATTCCTAATCTGAAGATACAGATAAAAGTGCGCAACGAAGAGGAAAATCTGATAAATACGCCTCAAACTACCAACACGGAGCATCCAATAAAGAAAATAAAGTTTGATTCTCTCGGCGAGCAGGTAGCTCCTGTTTCTGACTCTCATTCTCCTCTGTCGAGTCGAATTTCACAGAGAAGCAACATGGGAATTAAGAGCAGACTCGGCAGAATAACTCTGAATGATCCTGACGAATCACCGGTGAAGGAGCAGCCGTTGGATTCTCCCGATGTGATTATCGATCTGGAAGAAAACATGGAAATAATTCCAAGCCCACCTGTTAATCGAAACACAATACTGCGCGAGCTAGCCAACAGTTACATTGCTATGAGGAATAATATTTCACCGGTAACTGTGAAAAATGATGCTCTAGATAAGTCATCACCCGAGCGAGACTGGAAGGATGAGAGAAGGACGTGAAAAGCTTTGCAAGCATCCAAAACTTGCCAATACCTGTTCAATTGGCAACTCTTAGAATATTACTTTAGATACTCTAGTTAAAGGAGCTTTATACGTATACTCAAAATGAAAAAAACACTAGGAATTTAAGGTTTCTGTCTTTTTTATTATTGTACTTTATATGCTTAGAGCAGAAAATTTATGTTTTCTGTTAGCTTTCTGACAAAACATTATATTTTTTTTTTATCCAGTAACGATTCTCGTACTTTCTCACACAAACGAAAATAATGATTTTTTTTTAATTGAGATAAGCTCAAAATAAATGTGAGAAAATCTGTCGATACGTATTTTCTACGAATGAAAGAAAAAGAGACAAGGGACGAAAAAAAGTCTTATTTTGTGAACTATCGAGTAAAATGTAAATCTAAAAAAAAAAGTTTATTAAAGAAGATACGTTTTCCCATTTCGGTATTCATTTCGTTCCCTTAAATTTGCGTCAATAATTTTAGTCGCCATATTTGTTCGCAAATATGACCGAAAGCTTATATGTCATTCCGGGCAATGATTATGTTTCAAAACTTGTTACACTTTATGGCCGGAGGGCGATACGATTAATTATGGATGATACGTCGCTCTGGTCCTGTATCCCAATAACGATCCGAAATCGAAAATTGCGTCCGAAGTTGATATGCAAAAAATTATTGCCGTGTCATATTCAGATAAAAGTATAGTAAATATTTTACCATACAAAAATGACAACTATACCAATTATTAAACAAATTACATTTCATTTTAAGTCTTACCCTAAATATATTACAAAAAATATATTGAATATATATATTATAAAATATATTGAATCGTAATATAATTTGTATAGTTGTCACTTTATGGTAAAATTAACCATCGTAATTTCTCTCGGTGATTTGCAGTTTGCAAAGTTCTAGTTCTTTTTCTCTATCAATGCAAAACGTATACTATTGGATAGAGAGTTTGTTGACGAATCCTTTAACATATATTTTGAGGTAATTCACGTTTATATCGAAAGAGAGGATAATTATTTACCCTACGAATTGAATAAATTATCGGCGAAGCAAAACTCAATCTGTATGTTAATAATGATCAAATAATACATTTTCATAAATTGTCTCTGATGGGCTATCGAACGTAGTAAACCCAGTAGAAATATTTAAATTGAAGGAATTGTCTTCAACCGTTAATTGCCCAGGGTATGTAAATAATAAAGAGACCTCAAAGAAGTCACTTGCAATGTATCAGAATTTAAAGATTCGTATGCAAAATTGGATTAAGGATGTCTATCCACCAAACGATTTTATTAGAATTTTTTTTTTCATTTTGCATAAAATATCTTTGATATTATGTTTATATGTGTATTAAATTTTACGTCGTTTTTCTGCATAGAATTTGAGATATTCATTATTAAAAATTACAATTTTTTCTATACTTTCCCATATAAGAGCACATGTTAAATATTGCGATCCTCAACTTTAAATATCTTGACTTCTAAGAAGTAAAACTTGTTGAAATTTGGTACAGATTTTTATAGTACTTCAAACAAGCTTCAATTACTTTTTTTCAAAAATCCTTAAAATATATATATATTTTTTTCATAATTTTCATACATACGTATCAAGTACATGGATCATCTTCGATGATCTTGAATTTGGAGTTCTTGAATCAATAAGTAACATTTTTTTCCAATAAACTTGAGTTGTGAAACCACATGGTACGGAAAAAAAAACTAGAATAAAAATGTCTGATTTGACTGTCATATTAGGTAAATTTGACGAGTATCTGAATTAAAAATTTGTTTTTCCTGATGTTCTGGGGCTTCTTATTCGGGTTGTAACTTGCGCGAATTCCTATGAAAACGTTTGTAACATTGTTATCGACGATTATTCTCAGACGCTTTATAACGATTTCGCGATCGAGCCTCGTTCGCGCTCGCGTCGGGATTTCGGAGGCGAATATGAGTCGCGCTTATCAATAGCAACTCGAGAGGGAGCCAGGCAACACGCCGACGCGATGCATCTCGAATTTGTTCCAGTTTGCATCGTGGTAAATATTCACGGTTCGACATCTTCCCACCACCTACGTTTGCGTATGCACGTTTCCCGTTCGTAGTTTCGATTCGTTTGTCGTTTAAATCACGCTTGAGCGAATCTCTCCCGCAATAATCGTGCCAAATTAAATGCATGATGATTTCTGTATACACGCGCTTCGAGCTTGACACAGCGCACCTGATTAATAATAATACTCTTATTTCAACGAGTTTGGTGACCCAGGCTTCCAATCCGGAGAACTCTAGAAAATTTCGAAAAATTGTTTACCGATGCGAAATGTGCGAATGCATTTTCAACTCTCATTTGCTCGGATATTTATTAAGGAGGTATTATCTCACGTTTCTCACGTGAAAATTATTTTTCAACTATTTTCGCTAAAATTTGGCACACATTGAGATTAATGTGATACCTAACTTGTGTCGAAATTTCAATAACTTCCACCGTCTGCTAATCGAGATATTTATCTTTGAAAATCGCATTTTTTTGTGACTTCTCATAAGACCCAGTGTTAAAAGTTATTTTTTTCTAAAAGTTCATTTTTTCCGAAAAAAAAATGCGTATATTTCGAGTTTTTTTTTTCAGAATAGACAATGCAATACTGAGAGCAAATACTTTCAAAATGACTATTAGTTTGCTGGACTAATTGATATTATTTTAATAATTTGATAGAATGATTAAAAAAGGCGGAATAAATGAAAATGTTAAAAACTCGTCGGTTCTCTTGTTATCAGCCAATTTGTGACTTGAATATTCTCGGAGCATACGGACCAGTGTAAAGAATAAAAATCCCCGAAGAATACAAAATGGAAGTATAAGAGAGAACATTTTTGCAAGCGACACATTTTTTCTCTTCGTCCGGGCAACTCTTCGCGTACCGTCTGTTCACGTCGTGCGTCGAAAATACGCGAAAGAGAGTAATTTCATTGCAACAATGGCCGCGCGACTTTCAACACGTAGATAAAGTTTGTCCTCTCTTCAAACTTTTCTTCTCCCTCTTTAGACTCTTTCTTTATTTTCTTCTCTATACTTTCTCTATTTTTCTTTAAATTCGACTTTTCATCTTGTCCTTTATCATCCTACTCGTATACGTGAGCCATGTTTTGTTCTTCACCAAATTTTTTCAATGCCAGAGGTTGCATTTTTTCGAGTGTATAATTTTTCTCTTGAACAAAAAACAAAACGGTAAATATATATGTCAGCGTGTTAAACGTTTATCGTTTATAAAAACGGAGGTTTGTAACTATATTGGTCACGCAATAAATAAATGGGAGAACCACGAGCCTGAATAATGAGGAAGAATAAAAGCATAAATCCGGGGACAAAAAAGATCGTGGCGAGATGGGTTAATAATAATGTGTCTTCGATCCAAGTTTTTAGGCCTTAAGTGACTCCGATATTCATATATGTATACATTTTCTCTCGTTTTCTGCTTTTTTTTTGCTTCGCTCGTTTCTGAGACAACGGGCGGGCGAGCTAATTTGTCTCGCTGCGTTATCTCTTACGCAAAACACGTGTAATGGTTCAGGCTCTTTCGGCTAATCTATCAAAGCCTATCTCTCTCTCTTTTCCTCTCCCTCCTCCTCTCGCTCATTCTCCACTCGAATCCACCGAATGAAAAAGTAATTACGACCCGGCTCCGACCTTTCTCGCTCCTGCTTAATCCTTTCGAAACTTTTCAGTTGCCGGAAGTTTTGAAATTTATTTTACAAATGTCACGTGCTACCTGCTGACATCCTCCTTTCTTCTCCCAATCAATTTATTTTCGGCGCCCGTACGACGACCCGCGTTTTTTCACCACTTACCGAAATCTCGATGGAACAAAATCCGTGCGTGTGTGAGTCTAGGGTAAGATGGTGTGTTGGTTTAACAGATTTTCACATAATTTAGCATAATTTTCGAAGTAGGCGTCGGACCAACTTAATATGTCGACGACGTTCGATAGGTATAATAATATATTCTGTTTTAAAAATCCATATTACTGAAAAGTAAGGTTTAGTCGATCAATGAAATTCTGTTAAAATTAGTCAAATCGACGATCATATAGGAGTCGGGTAAAAATCGTTTGAGACAGAATTTCTTCTAATGAAGCTTTACCATCTAGTAATCGAGATATTAATTGCTGAAAGTCGCCGCATTTTTTGATCTCTCATAAGAGAGCCCTTGTTAAAAGTGGCAATTTTAATAAATAAATATCTCGATAATCACAAGCCTCTTTAAATTTTGCACACATTTTAATATGATGGCAAAGAAAATGAGTATAAATTTTGAAAAAATTCTGTCTCAAAAACATTCATGTGATGATTCAATATTTATATAGTTAACACGTACATCCAAACTTTTGAGTAGACTGTCATGCGACTCCTGTACTTTAATTGAAGGAAGTTGAAAGTTGGTTCAATTGAATTTCATTCGTTGAACGCACGTATACGTAAAGCGAACAAAGATTTAATTGAAAATATATATGTATCTTATAAAATATTTGTCTAATATTTTATTTTGATACGTACTAAAAAAAAGGAGAATAATTGAGAAGATTGATTTCTTGTCAAATCAACATTCGCTGACGTTTCAATTCGTCGAGGTGTATCCCTTTTTATTTTAGGGCTTGCCCTTTTTATTTTTATTTACAAGGCTTCTCGGACTTTTTTTTTCGTTGTCAATCGCAGTCTGTTATCTCCCTGTATTTTCCGCGCAGGTTCCGCTTTTTTCCACGTTGCAATTCCATCGTTGTTTTTTTTTTCTGCCGAGCAAACTCGGGCTCGTCCATTACGGGCATCAAAAAAGCGATATTTACAGGTTTACAAGCGAATCTGTAAGAACGAATGAGAGACAGGGGAAAAATAGGAGCAAAGGGAAAAGGGGGAAAAGACCTGAACGCGCAGGAATCGTTAACGTGAAATTTCCGGTTCCGCGCTTCTCCATTTCCGTCACCACCTTTGCGTTGCTGCCAGACCACTTTGTCCTCCCGTTTGCGCAATTTCGCGCCTTCAGCGTGCTTCCAAGCATACCATCGGCCACTCCAATTCCAATATACGTACGCGTGTACCCAACGCATTTGTATTCCCTCGTTATTCATTCTCTGACGAGCAACTTCTGACAAAACTGTCAAACTTTTATTCCCAGACTCGCTAAAATTTCATCCATTCATTCCATTACGTTCTCCTCTTTTTTTTTTCATTTATTGTCTCGATCCTCTGTATTTGTGAAGTACGTTTTTATTTGCAGACAAGAATTGGAAACATCTGCTCGATAATAATTAATTAAAAAACAATCAATCAAAAGTTTGAAAATGTTTTACTGTACAAATTACATTTTTATTTTCTATGGGTATATGTAAGAAATCTTGATTCCTTTTATAGAATATAAATATAAATAATGATATTAAATAAATCTTATAAAAATACTTTATAAATCTTTTATATAGATTTTAATCTTCTATAAAGATCTTTTTTATAATGATATGATATTATCTAATATATAATAATTAATATATAAAATGACAAAAAAAAAGAATATTGATTATCAAAATCCATTTTTGGATTTTTTAATAATTATTTCGATTTTAGACAGTCTACATTTTTTTGACCGCTTAGCATGTTTTATATGCAGATTTTTATGGCTTTAACCTCTTTCGATATCTTTTGATGCTATCGGTAAAATAAATTTTGATTTTTATCAACATTTTTCATATAGTCATCCCCCTAAATAAGCGATTTTCCGTTTAAAATATTTCAAATTCGGAGCGGTACTTAAATTTTTAAAAAAATTGGCCATCAGGGCGTTAATATACTGATGTATATTTTGAGTGCGTATAGAGACATTTTCATGAAATTCCTAAGGAATAATATGCATTTTCAAAGTGTTAATGAGACCTTAATGAACGAAATAACGATGAAATAACTTCTATACATTACTGGGAAAAACGCACCATGCAATAATTCAACAATTTGATGCGTTTTTTACCTTCAACCTTATTCGATCTCGGAAATAACTGGGGGCGAATGCATCAATAAGTTCTCGTAGTACAGCCGCGATTAGCGTGTCGACGAAGGCTCGTCGTCGTTGCTGAGTTAAATACAGCCTGCGCGCTCACGGACACTTGATGTGTCCGCACACCTTGCGCGAGTATACCCGTTTCTTCCTTTTATTTATCTTTTTATTGCGACCAACAAGTATGCCGCGACCGATGAGAAAAATTCTCGCCTATTGCACTCGGGATTTATATCCACGATGAGATTCGCGATCGTAAACAGCTTAAAGCCCCTCCTGCCTTTTAACAGCGATAATGCGGTAACATATTTTGTCTCGCATGCACCGCCGCGGTTCCCATCTTCCGGCTCTTATTCCTTTATACTTTTTTCTCACTGTATGCACAATTCGGATCCGATCTTTCCATGAAAATATCATTTTTCTTCTCCTTCCATTGCCCGACGAGAATGGAGGGCGGAAAAGCCTCTCGTCGTGACCTTTAACCGGATGAGAAAATAAAAATAAACTGCTAAAATCTCTGCGGTATGTAATTATATGAAAATACGTGTGTTCGCGATAAAATTGTACAGGAGATTCATCGATTATTTCGTTCGTGAGAACTCTCGTGTGTTCGGGAACGATTTATTAATTATACAGTTTCTAAAGATGTACTTGTCTTGGGTTAAAAGAAAGAAAAACAACGACGATTTTTAGCGATAAAAGTGAGAAAATATGGACTCGAGAATTGAAACTTTATGGTAGTTTTTTTTAAAATATTTATTGGAATTTTAGTTCGAGAATGATTTAGGATCGGAACAACAGTGAGCGTTTCAAGAATTTCACATATCTCGCTTCGTTCCGATATAATTTATGCGAGTCTTTTTTTTTAACGTTCGCATACTCTCTGGCGCGATCTCTGCCTCGTGCGAATCGTCAGCAGCCCAGGGGTCGCACCTGTGCAGTTCGAGATCGGAAATTTCTCCGGTGATGAGAATGCGCGAGAAAATTTGCATGTAGCAACGACTCTCACACTCCCACGTATACATATGTATGTATACGAAACGCAATGCTCATCCGCTGTCATTCCGAACGCTTTCGTGCTTCGTTAAAAAATGAATTCTAGCCTCGCGACTCTCCCGTTATTTCATTGTCGGTGACTTTCCAGCTGACCGAAACTTTAGCGAATCTCCCGCATCACTTTTGTGCACAAAGGATTAATTTAAAAAGCAACTGAAAAATATCGTACACGTATGAAAAGAATATCATATATGGGAAATTACCATGTTTTTTTTCGTAATGTGGTTATATATCATTTGGAAATTTTGCGAAGCTTCACCACGTGAAAATTGAATATGAAAATTAAATTTTTCATACAGCTTTTCATATAAAGAGTCTACGTTAAAGTTGTAGTAAGGTAAACGTCCCGCCAATAGTTGGACAATATTTCCTTTATTATTTTTAATATTTGATTTATTTTTTTCTCAATAAAATCGTATGAATTATTTTTCATATTCAAAGAGGTTTATTTTTCATAACGTTAATTTATTGGAACAAACTTGAGATAGGGTCGATTTTCTGTCCAACTATTGGGACATCCTACATTTTCAAACGTTCATTTATTTACGAGAAATATTGTCTAAAATTGGCATATAAAATGAGTTTTGAATCACTAAAAAATATCAGACAATAGTTATTTAGATGTGAATTTGAAGCATATTATTTTGTTTGTATATTTTTTAAATAAAGATAAAGTGTGAAAACCATTATAATTTTTCAACTATTAGAACGTTTACCTTATTTCACATGATTTTCTATAAAAAAATTATCTTCATCTAATATGTAATCTGAAAATTGTATCTTTATATTTAAACATTATTTTTTTATATAAAAATATAGCATATAAATACCACAAAGATCGCAGAGGGCGACTTATTTTTTATAATAAATGTAGGATATCAACTATTGAACTATATGAAATGATTTAAATAAGAATAAGTTTATTTATTAATAAGTATAAGATTGAAAAATAAAATTGTTTTTTTTTGTATTTCAGGTGAGTAAAACTTCAATGCAATCAAAATTCCTACCACCTAACGTGAGTAAATTTTTGAATACTTTTTTTCTACGATATATGTCGTCGAGAAATATATTGATTTTGTTATATATTTGAGTATATAGAAAATGGATGTAGAATGAATAAGTTGAAAAAATGGACACCCTGTGTACTTTCGCTGTTTGGCACAGAAGCGAGCATACATGCGCGAGTACATCGCGGTGCATAAACGTTTCGCGAGTGGTGCTCGGTTCGTTTATATTCGAGACTCGTTTAACACCCCGGGTCGTTCTCGAGGCGTAAACGCCAGCGTCGCACTGCGTCGATAGGTCAGCTTCTTATTCTCGCGAAACGCATCCGCGTTAAACGCGCGCGCATCTATTCATGCACCAGGAAGTGAATTTATCTTTATGAATCGATACGCCACTGACGCGTCTCGATAAACTTTCTCCTACCCTCGGAGATTCTCGGAATATTTTCCTTTAAAAATATCTCATTGAAATTTTTTCATTAAATTAATTTTATTTTATTTAAATTTTTTTTTCGCCGGAGATGGTGTCAGGAATGTTGAATGTATAGTGAAAAAAGTTCTTAATTTTTTTCTATATAATTGGATTGAGTCACAATACCAATTAATCGCTTATTAGACAATTTTTTTGCATAATTCGTATGAAACGATTCATTAAAAACTATATATATAATTCAATGTAGAACAATTAAATGATTAAAGTAGTAGTACATCCACGAAACAATTTTTTTAGGAACTTGTTAAAATTTTGCATAAACTATATTTGGTGCCATGTGCACATGTGCATTAAGTTTTTAAAAGTTTCTCTGTATGTAGAGTTCGATATATACATTATCGAAAATCACAATTTTTTTTCCTCTCCCATGAGAGCAAGTGTTGAATATTGCAATCTCCATCAACTCTAAATATCTGGACGTCCAAAAAGTAGAACTTCTTGAAATTTGGCACAGCTGTTTATAGTATTTCAAAGAAGCTTCAATTAGTTTTGTTAAAAAATCCTAAAAAAATTTTTTCCTAATTTTCATACATACGTATCAAGGTGTTCTTGATTCAATTCGTAACAACTTTTTCTAATAAACTTAAGCTGTTGAACCACATGATACGGAGAAAGACTAAGATAGGAATTTTTTATTCGACTGTCATGGATGTACTACCTTAAATGATAGAAGTAAAAGTAAATTTTGAGTTAATTTTTGGCATAAAATTTGAACAAAATTATTGTATTTTTTAAAAATTGTCATTAAGGATTTTGAGGTTATATTTTATAAGTCATCCAGATATACAGATTCTTAAGTGCGATTGCAAATAGAGCGTTTGACAGGATATTCAAATATTTACGAAGAATTTTATTATTTTTACCATATGTACCGTTTATTATCGCTGTGTTTTCCATGAATTTACGCAAGTAAGGATTAAAAATAAGAAAATTGTCAATAATTGCGATACAGACATTAAATTCCGAGACAGTTCGAAGATTTAGGACGAAACGTTATTACTCTGGTCGTTGATTGCCGAAAATATTGATCGGAGATATCGGAGCTGACAATTGAGCGAGAAACCTTTGCTCGAGCAATTGCGGTAGTATTCTGCGCCTATTTTTCGATTTATCGTATATCCATTAATCGCTCGAAGCATAAAAGTTTTTTATGGCCCCGCAGCGATAGCATTTGAGAAACATTAAAAGTTTCAGTTCCCTTCTTTTTTTTGCGACGGTCGGCCTTTAGCGCGTTGTCACGTTTTTATATATACCATCATCCACATCAGGTCAAACGTTATTTCGTCATCTCTCATGTCTTTTTATTCTCTCTCTTTTCCTCTCCTCATCTTTTTCATGGGCGAGAAAAATAATACTTTATTCGATACCTCGATTATATGCACTTTTTAAAAGATTTAAAATCTTCACATACATTAAAAAGCACATTTTTAACTCCTTTTTTTTTCATAAATTACATCGGTGATACTAATCAATTTTTTGAGTGATTTGCATATATAATTTGACTTTAAGAAATTTCAAACATAAAATATATTTCTGTATAGAATTTCATTATTCAAGAGTATAATTTTAAATATTTAAAAATAATAGATTTTGATAAATATTTAGAATATTATTCCTAAACATATAAACGAATTTCGTACCAACGATTCGTGAAGATACAAATTCAAAATATGAGTTCAAAAACAAAATTAAATATTAAAAATTAAATATGGTGAAGTTTTTTTATATTTCAGGCACAGTCGTGTTAAAAAATATCCATGCAAATTGTCAAGATGTTCTATAAAAATAAGAATCATATTTTTTTTTACCGAATGCGTGGAAATAAAATCTTCAAAAGATATACATATAGAATGATGATAATAAAACTACCTTATAACGACGATGTAATAGCTTATAAACCGCATCTTTATGTTCAATGTATCTAAAGTGTGTTTGGTTTTATTTAAACGGGAATGAGATTGGACGTATCTTTATATTCTACAGGTTGATAAATTCTTATCTAAACTGAGAAAAAAACATGTATATAATTTCAAGGCGTAATTCGTTCTTCCTCGTAACTTCGTAGCGATATCGATTGAATTTGAGAAGATTTACAATCGAGCGATTTCCGGATGTTTAGCTCCGCCGAGGAGCTTGATAGATCTTAGCGCGATACGGATATACATATATGGATATATAGGAATAGTCGTATAGCGGGCGGCTTTTCACCTCGAGCCTGGGAGCACCGGAAGGTGCGAGTGAATTTCAAAGGATTCTAAATCGAGTAGCATAATCGGGACGGGCCGAGCGGGGACGTGTGCTCTTCCTCTCTGGCTGCTTTTTCGATGAAGCACGCACGAGAAAGCGTAGCAAAAAGTATATACGACAGCGCGCGCGGGCGAAATTGAAATTGGAATTGAAATTGGAAATCGGAGAGTGATACGATGGTAACCATCGCCACGGATATAGCCGCGCGCTCTCTCTCTCTCTCTCATGTTCTATGCACGAATCCCCCGAACATCTTCGACTTCAGAAGATCGCGCGCGAAAAAGAGAAAAGAGAGAGAGAAGAGTGCGAAGATTCCAATTTTTTCCTTACCTCCGGGCGCCACCTGTCCGTATCCTTCGCGATCTTCTTGCCACTCTCTTTTTATTCGTCCCAGCATTTTATCCATTTTTTTATGCCGCAAATATACGCAAGAAATTTATTTTTTTAATTTTTTTTTACTTTTTATTCATCACCTCGTGATTCTTTCACATTGAACATTTCACAATATTTATCTTCAAGGCGATTATTTTTGTTTATACTTTACATTGCTTGAATGTTACTAGTCAATTTTTTGTTTCGTACTATTTTAATGAAAGACACGTAAAAGTAATTTTTTTTTCTAGAATGTGAACATTTTATACATTTTTAGTGTGTTTGTTTTCAAGCATGGACTGGATTTTCGTCATTCAGTTTCCATGCTTCCATCATTTACAAAAATCTAGAAAATATGATTATTATATATTCTTGTATTTTTTCTATTATGATGGATGAATTACATGAACATATTGTGTGATTTGTACAAATTCTCGAAAAATATATATTCTCGTCAAGAATCGATAAATTAATAATTCGTGGAAAATGGTGAGACAACAGTGGTGGCGCCTCGTCACGCTTTCCCTATCTTCCTTCCATTCTCTTTTTCTTTTTCTACTTCTCTCGCTGGATGCGTAAACCCATGACGTTTGACATTTTATTCGTTGATACATGATTTATCTGCTGATCGGAACGTTAGATTTCTATACACCAGAACATATATACAGTCCGTTCTCACTTGCATTAGCTCTGCTTTATTTAACTTTCTCATATATCATTCACTCAAAATTATTTTTTAAAAATTATATTTTAATCCTATTTAAAATTATTTTGATTAATTAAAAAAGAGTATGCCGCGTACGTTATAATAAATGAACCAAGATAGTAAAGTTGAAAAGTTAGAATCGACTGTATTGGATATTGGATAAAACTTATTTCGTATCGACGATGTTGATCATATATTCTTGAAAATTCATGCTCGAAGAATTCTCGGTGCAGAATTATTATCAGAAAGTCAAATCTACGGTCATAACAACATCTTTATTGATAAACAAGTTTCGTTGATACACGTACCGTTTTATTTTTTATTTTTGTTCTCGCCTCGGTTTTACCCATTTTCACCTTTGTCTGTTTACCTGCGATGCTCGCTGGAATATAATTTAGAGGCTCCTTGTCGAGCGATACCTATTTTATAACTCTTGAAAAACATGCTTGACATTTGAAGAAAGTCTTTCATATATTTTTCTTACCTTTTTTTGTAATATAATTTCCAGTCGCGTCATTTCTCCGTCCTCCTCGACTCGAATTTTTCAAGAAATTTTACTCCGTGGATGGTTTTATGGCGCGTTTACGAAGCTTTTTATTTAACTGTCCTGACGATTCCATCACCTCGCTCCTTTTTTTTTTCTTTTCATTCACGGAGATTTGACATTTCGTACTCGCGGATTCGATGAATACTTTTTCTCGATTGCGCAAATTTCGTTTTATTCTTGCATCGATAGTTTAATTATTATTCTCTTTTTTTATTATTTTTCACACGTCAATGATTCGTGTCAATGGCGTCGTGTTCATTTTACAAGCCAGTGGACCAAGATTCGGCTTAACAACTTTCGCGAAACGTTTCGAACCAAGTTTTTTATCTTTCTGGTACTTTTTGTTTTGTTTCATTAGAGATCACGACTTTCTCCACTGCAACATTTTTTCTCTCCTTCATTTGATACTTGCTGTGAGATACATATACACTTTTATATATACATTCTTGAAAAAGTTTCGATTGCGAAAAAAGATAGAGATTTTAATTGCAATTATTTACTAAATTAAAAATGCATATATATATTAAATAAAAAAGATTGACTCATTGTTCCAAATAACGTATCCTTTAAAAGCACTCTGTCACAATTAATTAATATTTTATTCGATAAGGAGACGTGAAACACCCAATTTTGAGTAAATTTTTTTCATGCAAAAAATTTGAATATGTTATGAATGTACGCAATACTAATGCATGATTAAACTAATCGTAGAAACTTAGAAAATAATTGTTATGTTTTTAGAACAAAAAACACTCACTCTAAAAATGAAGCAACAAAAATTTTATTTGTTTTTTTTTAAATATCACAAATGTATAGCGTACATTGCATAATATAGAATTTGTCCGAAAATTCACTTTAAATTGGTTTTATTTCACCAGAAGGCGAAAAATTGGTGGAATCGTTTTTGAAAAAAAATTTTTCATGACAAATGAATAAAGTTTAAATGTCATATTTTTTCCACAAATAACTTTTATCATTTCTCTGTTATACAAAAAACCTAACAAACGTATAATACCCGCATTATAAATATTATCGTTCGAATCCATCAGCTTGTGAAAAAATTGGACTTGCCGATATGCCTGGTTTTAGTTTTAAAAAATGTATAATATATTTGATAGAGTGAGAGAGAAAACGATAAATTTTGTTCTTAATCGTTCCCGACGGGTCGTTAATTTTCACGATCGTAGAGTACGATTTGGTCGCGTCAGAATGGTATAGGTTGGCCGTGTCGTGGTCGGCTGGGGACACATTTTGAGAGCACGGCCAGCATAACTGTTACGGTAAAACGTAAAAATAGCGGCGTTGTACCGAGAGTTTACCGTGCGCCGGCGAGAAGGCGGATAAGGGCTGTGTATAGAAACGATAGAATCAAGGGGGTTGACGGAGGAGTGTACACGTACGTGCATATTGTAGCAGTGTACTTTTCTCGGTGCGCCCTCATTAACAGAAGCGAACTTTTCTCTCTCTCTCTTTTTCACCGCCGCGACGTTATTAATGTATAACTGGAGGAAGAGAGGAGACCGGGCGAAAAATATGAAACTGTACAAACGTCGGAACGGCTAGTCACGAAGAGAGCTCACTCCGGTGTAATCGCCCACGACGATGCCATTATATACACACGGCCTTATTCGCTATACATACACTGCAAACCAAAAGTTTCGTATCTCAGAAACAAACTCTCTTACCCTCAACAAGATTTTCTCCACTATTTTCCTCAAAAGTTATTCCCCGCATATCTCGAGAAGGTGAAATGCCATGATGAGATACATATTATGTATATTGAATCAGGCTAAAAATAATGCATTTTATTTTTACGAGCAAACTTATGAAAAAAAGGTCACACGAAAAATGATAAATTCATTGAAAAACATGGATAAGTTTATCGTAAAAAAAAATGAGAACGATTTTTTTGCAAAAATTAATATCGTTATAATTATAATTACATGCTATGAAATAAAAGAAAAGGAAAAATTTTTTTTTTCGTACAGTTCCACTTTTTGTCCGATAGTGTACACGAAACGACCTCTGTTCTTTTTGCTGTAATTATGTTGGTGTAAAAATGATGTAAAAAAACAGCAAAATCCTTATTCTTGGCAGAGTCGACATGGCTCTATCGATTCGCATGCTCGACACCTTTTTTCTCCTTTAGAAATAATTTGCGCGGTTGTACACGTTTTTTTTCACTCCGTGTGTACGGATTATCGAGCGAAAAATGGGAATAGACTGGAAGCGTGTATTTCGGAACACCGCGGAGCTTGCGTGCTCCGGAGAAAGCTGCTCGAGAAACTTCTTCGGCCATGCAGCACACTCTTTTCAAGTCGAAACCCTAAACGAACGTTTAGCACACATCAAGGATTACACTTGAACTCCCGAGCACTCGACCTTTGCGTTCCTTCACCGAGTCGTGCCAGCAATCCCAATGAATTCCAATCCCGCTCGCTTATCCGCGCATGCAAAACAGGCTGCTCGATCTTTCGAGTGAAATTCGAGTGAGTTTCCAATTCGTTCGTCAAAATTACGTTTCGTTTCTAGTCGAGAATCTTTTCCACAGCAGAAAAAAATTGCTCGTTCGTGTCGAAAACATCCTCTGCTTAGATAAATTGGACGGTTCATTTATATATTTGAAGACATTTTTTATTATTATTTTGATTTCGAGACGAATCGTGTAAACCATAATACTTTTTTTTTTATTTTTCGAACACCGGGTACACATTTTTTTTATTTTTGAAAAGCTCGATAGCTAATAAGAGTCGTATAAAAAAGGGGCCGTTTCCTCTCTTGAAAAAGTAGTGTCCATAAAAAAAGGAAGAGCATAACTAATTTTTAAAAATTTATCAGACAAAACGTAATTGTGATATTTTTATTAAACTTTTCTCACTTGAATTGAAATTCGAGAGTATTGAACTTTTTCCAAAATGGAAAATATGGAAAATTTACAATGATTTTGTTTCAAAAACTGGGTTGTATATCATGCTGATTTTTTTATACGAACGACAACGCGGCCGCTTTTTGGACGTTTTAATTGATATTTTGCTGTTCTTCAACTGATTCGCATAATGCACTCTATTCCGATTAATTGATTAGAGGTTTCATCTTTTTTTAAATATAGGATACATCGGCACTGACATTTTTAAAAAGTATTTTGAAACGATATTATAAATTAGAAACGTCACTGAACTATTCACTTTTCGGATGATTGAAAATATTCGGAACTGACACTCAATTGAACTCGTCGAATTATTTCTACGAAATGTTTTTCGGTACCGAAC
>JAPYYW010002457.1:0-20214 GCA_030522545.1 Cremastinae sp. A BG-2022a
GGGAAAGGAAATTTGTTAAGAACATGATAAAAATTAGAGAGAATGTTCTTTGTCACTAAAGAAATTTATATAAATTCAGAAAAAAATATCGTCTACATTGTTTTTGAGTAATCAAGTGTTGAAGTTGCATTCTTATACACGGAAAATATAGTTATATTATCTAAAAAATGATATTTAATTGTTCAATTGTTTGGAAAATAATTAGACGAAAATTCCAAAAAAAAATTCGTGTTTACGCATTTCATATGAAAGAATATCCTGTCAAAATTTGAACGAATTGTTATCATTTCGTTATATATTTACCGAAACACTTTAAACGAATAAATGAATTATGCCGTACGAATTTATGTCACACGCAATTTTACCAATGTGTGACTAGTTTTTTTTTCTTTTTTTTATTATTATTACAATACTATTACAAGTATTACAAACAAATTAATATAAAAGTAAAGGAGGAAGGAACTAGTCACACAATAGTAAAATTTTTTAATAAACTTATAAGTTTATTAAGAAAAATTGTTGCAAATTTTTTCAAGAACAACATACTCAAAATTCAAGGACATCCAAGGTGATACGTGCTCGTAATATGCCTATGAAAATCATGAATAATAAAGTAATGAAATTTTTATTAAAAACTGAGGAAAACTTCTTTAAAGTACTATAAAAAATTGTGCAAAATTTCAACAAGCTTCATCGTCCAGAAGTCAAAATATTTATAGTTAAAAATTGCGATATTTAACACGTGCTCTTGTGGGAGAACTTTGAAAATCATGATTTTAAACAATAAATATCTCGATATCTACACTGTGAAACCTTTTAAAATTTGATTTGACGTATGCAAGATCATAAAAAAGTTTTGCCCAAATTTTCAACGAAATCTCATTATAATGATTTTGTGTTGGAACTATACCTTAATGAATTTGACCAGTGCGGAAGGTGCAATCGATAGGTTTGGTAAAAGCGAGTATAAATAATAAAACTAGCCGAAGACGAGACCGGTAGAGAGGTAGGAAGGAGGGTTAGAAGGAGATGCCCGATGAGGAAGCGTCGCGACGAGCGCGCGGGCTCCGGAGAGCGAAAGAGGAGGACAGAGACTATCGCGGAGATGCATCTCCGGCGGAGAGCAAGGACATTGACTCCGGCGTGCTTACGCCGTGGGGGTAAGAGACTGCTTGAGAACCACTGCGTAAGGACGAGGAGAGACGAAGGGCCCCGGCTTACAGGAGGGTTATACGAGGAGATAGTACGCCCGGCGGCCGCGGCGCGACTCTCCGGCGCCACTGTCGCTTTTCGCGCGGTCTCACTCCGACACTCGCGCGTCTCCGTATCTCCCGATCGCGTTTCAAATAAGCCTATACGTGCCCACATATTTTTCTCATTCTCGCTGAAAAACATAGAGTAGTTTCTTGTCATCCATGCGACGCGAGCAGATTCGTCCTTTTTCCGTTTTTTTTTTATCCCCGCTCGCTGCGCTTCTTCTTCTCTCTTTCACCGCGAGCGGCGCTCTCGTTCTCCCCTCTGCCGGCAACGAGCAGCAGTCGTAGCGGGGCTGCGCGTCTCTCCGCGAAAGACGCACGGCCGCTTTCTCCCTTCTTCGTCGTCGTTGCAGCGTGTGCGTGTGTTCGGCCGTGAGCACGCGTACGCCCGGGCTCGTGTGTATTTGCCGTCGCGTCCGTGTGAAAACCGGCACAGCTGCCCGCGCGGCATAGTCGCGCGTGTACTCACGGGGAGCGCTGCTGCGGCAAGGATCGCCAGGCGCGCGCGTGTGTGCCCATCGAATCTCTCCGTGTGTATTCGAGCGCGCGGCGAGCGTCGCTCGACGACTGAGAGCCAGTACCGAGGGAACCGAACGTCAGTGCAGGCGGTCGACGCTCGCTCCTCGCTCTCTGCCTCTTTTTTTCTCGTACACACACGTTACAATCCCTACTCCCCGTCTCCCTCCTCTTTCTCTCACTCTTTCTATATCCGTTTCTCGTCCTTGCACCGTGCCGAATCCGTGCAAACGATCGGAGAGTGTTTTGTGCTCGTCGTACGAGGATACACGGAGTTGATTTTGCGGTGCACGCGAATGATACGAAAAGTACGAGCAAGTATATACAGGCCTGTTTTTTTTTTATAAAACGACGAATGGTCTCGGGACACGAGCGAGCGGCGTTGTTGGGAGGGCGTCCTGGCGATTCGCCGCGAGGGACGGGGGGTTAAACACGTGTGTCTCGCGACGCGACAGGGGTTGCTCGGACGCGAGCCGACTCGCCGCTGACGAAAAAGAGCGCAAATACGCGGTACGGAAAGTCAAAACGCTTATTCGCCGTCTACTCGATAACGCCTCTCGGACACGAGCGAGTTTATTATTCGCATTTAAGAAGAATTTTCGCCAAGAGAGAGAGAGAAAGAGCACACGCGTTTCTTTGTTTCTCCGTGTGGCTGCCCGGTTCACCATTCGCCGATCGAGTGTGCGCGTTCCGCTCTTGCCCCTCCTCCGACCTTCCCCTTTCTCGGAGAACCGGGCTCGCTGTCTCTCTCTCTTTTTTTTCTCCGTCTTTCTCTCTCTCTCGCATACTCGAATCCTTCGTCTCTCGCTGGTCGCAATAACGCGTTCTCTCGCGTCTCACGAGAGTCAAGCTCGTCGTCGTTGCCCGCTCGGCACTTGACGTTTCTTGCCGGCGTTTTCGCACGGGCGTTGCGTCTGTATCTCTCTCTTCGCGCAGATGCCGGGCTCGCGATCGGCTTTTTTTTTCCTTCACTTTCGCGTCTTTCGGATTGTTTATCCGTTGGTAAGGATCGCGCTCGTCGCTCCGGGAACGAGGGTGCCCAACGACGCGCTCGGTATCTCCGTGTAACCTTGAACCTGCTCCGAGGCTCGGGAGCGAGAGAGAGAGAGAGAAATGCCGCGACGCGAGTCTTCCCGAGGATCATCGTAAAGTGGTCAGTGCCTCGCTCAATCGCGAGCGAGTCGTCCCGCGTGTTTTTTGTTTTCGCGCTCGTTCTCTCTCTCTCTCTCGCTCCCGGTTGGCGCAGTCTCCTCGTCAGTTTCCGAATAAAGTGCCGGATTTCTAGTGACAGCACGCGATACGTCGCAGTGATCGAAGAAACAAAACCGACGAGGAGACTCTCGCGAGCCATCAAACGCCGCATACACACAAAAAAAACACACACACACACAGTGAAAAACGGGGCATCTTTTGATTTTTCATCATCTCTTTGTTTGTTTTCTTCGCAGAGTCTTCCGTGATTTTAGCCCCCCCCCTCTCGGATTCATGCGTAACGTGATATTAGCCTATACGTGAATTGTTTTTGGAAGAGTATTATCTCGTTCGGGGATAAGAGATTGAGGCGAAGGGAAAAACGGGATTATTGAGGAGAGGTTTGAGAGCTCTCGGAGCGGAAGGAGACACGAAACACGACTGTTTCGCGTCCCCGGGACACTGGCTATTATAAACGTGTCCGAGGATGTTTCCGTACACAACTTTTCCGGCAGTCGGGTAAGCTTTCTTTCATCCTCTCTCTCTCTCTCTCTTTCTTTCTCTCTTTTTTTTTTCTTATTCACCTACATATTTGTCTCAAAACACGAACGTTCATTACATATCCTTGATCGACGTCGAGGTAGTCCTGTCGCTGCGGACTAGTCAAAAGTCACGAGCATCGTTATAACCTACGTGATTCCTTTCGGAATAATTTCGATCGTTTGTTCAATAACTTGAGGAGGTTGGCTACAAATGGCGAAAATAAATGACGTTTTAAATGTTAAAAGTATAGGGAAAGGAAATTTTTTAAGAACATGATAGAAATTAGAGAGAATGTTCTTTGTCACTAAAGAAATTTATATAAATTCAGAAAAAAATATCGTCTACGTTATTTTCGAGTAATCGAGTGGTAAAGCTACGTTCTTATGCACGGAATGTATATCTATATTGTCTAAAAATGGCTATTTCATGGTTCAATTGTTTGATAAATACGTAGACGAAAATTCTAAAAAAAATTGTATTCATGTATTTCATATGGAAGAATATTCTCTCAAAATTTGAACGAATTTTTATCATTTCGTTATATGTAGCCAACCTCCTTAATCGTGCAAGGCGTATCGTAGAAATAAAAGTCTTTAAATCATTTTTAAAGACTTTTCGCAAATAATTATCGATTCGATAGTTCTCAAACTCTGCTAACCTCAAATTGTCAAAAAGTCGAGCTATGCTTGGGTTTACAGCGAAATAGAGTTTTGAAAAACTATTTCTTTCGGTTTAAAGTAGTTTTATCCATTTTTTCGAGTCAAATGTGCGATCGTAATAAAAATAAGGTAAACGTCCCATTTTCGTTATATTATATTTAAGGAGGTTCGATCGTTTCTCACGTGAAAATTATTTTTCAACTTTTTTTCGCTAAAATTTGGCAGACATTGAGATTAATATGATACCTAACTTGTGACGAAATTTTAATAACATTCATCGTCTAGAAATAGAGATATTCATTTTTGAAAATCGCTTTTTTTCGTAACTTCTCATAAGACCGCGTGTTAAAAGTTGCAATTTTGCACAACTAATATCTCGATATCTACTCGATGAAGCTTCCTCTAATTTTGCGAATATTTTAATAAGATGTCAAAGAGCGTCAATATAAATTTTCAAAAGATTATCTTGAAAATAATTTCCCTTGATGATTTTTGCCTCAACTTTACACGTAAGACGAATGCGCGCGAGCGAAAATCGAACCTCCTTGATATTTCAATTATTTTTTATCAATGAAATCGTATGGATTATTTTTCATATACAATGAAGTTTATTTTTCATAACTTTAATTTCTTGGAAAAAACTCGCTCAACCCTAGAGACAGGGTCAATTTTCTGTCCAACTATTGGGACATTTTACATATTTAAACGTTTAAGGTTGTATTTACTAGAAATATTGTTTAATATTAACACATAAAATGAGTTTTGGATTGCTAAAATATCAGATAATAGTTTAAATATGAATTAGAAATAGATTTTTTTTGTTTGTATATTTAAAAAAAAGATAAAGTGAGAAACGTATTTACTAGAAATATTGTTTAATATTAACACACAAAATGAGTTTTGGATTGCTAAAATATCAGATAATAGTTTAAATATGAATTAGAAATAGATTTTTTTGTTTGAATATTAAAAAAAAGATAAAGTGAGAAAAGTATTTACTAGAAATATTGTTTAATATTAACACATAAAATGAGTTTTGGATCGTTAAAATATCAGATAATAGTTTAGCTATGAATTTAAAATCGATTTTTTTGTTTGAATATTTAAAAAAAAGATTAAGTGAGAAAACCCTTAGCTGTCCAACTATGGGGACGTTTACCTTACGCGCAAATTCAGATAACTTTGTAAAAATTTATTCCACCAAAATTGTTATCTTTTCTGATGTGTAAGATTCGTAGTAGATGATTAATTTGTGAAATATTGAGAAAAGAAATATGAAAAAATAGCTCTTGAAAAAGTGTTTTTTCCAATTTTTGCCAAGCGACAATACGTCCGTCCACTCTGATTTATGAAATCGAGTGATGAAATTTTCAAAATAGGTTAATCAAGTATTCGTCTGTACAAGATATAATTTTCATTTGTCATAATTGAATTTGCTTTAATAATTGAATCGTCTTACATACATATATTCAACTTTAAGGTAAAATCAATGTAAGAATTTTCTCACGCTCACGAAAATAACCGACTTTCAATAATTGATATCTCGATAATTTGTTCTGTAATACATTCTGAACTTTTGCAGCAAGGATGTTTAATGCATTTACTTAAAACCGGGCCATTCGAAATAAAAAAAAAATCTCTTGAATAGCGCTACGACAGGACTACCTCAAAACAATTGTTTGAAATCTCGATTTCGTCAAACCGGACAGCACTCAACGTTTTTTTTTTCGTTGTTTTACACTCTTGCTTATTGCCACTTCTTGTTTTACACGCCGAGAGCGATCACTGACGAAAGAGTTCACCGAGTTCGACGAAAACGAGTTTAACGTTGCAAGTACGCGTGACATCCCGGACAAAATCGTTTTGAACGAGAAAAAGATTAAAAAATAATACTCTAGTCGTAATACGTTTGTTCGAAAGGTAATCATTTGTTTAGCCATAATGATCAGTAGTGACGAAAACAAGTAGTGTCGTAATTAAAAATTATTTGTCTTGAATATAGATTTTGCTTCGATATGTCTCGCGGACTAAGCTGTTTATTTTGTCTTGATTCGATGATTTTGTTGTTCGTTGTTTGATATAGTATTTGTCTTAATTCTGGTATGTTGGTTGGTTGGGTGGTTGGTATTAACAATTATCGAAAGTAACGATCAGGTACGCTGATTATTACACATCCCGACAGCAGGCTTCATTCGATTTATTTTTTACTTATATAGATTTTCGTTGAAAACGAAGAAAAAAAAAACAATTACCCGTACCATCCTCTTTTCCATTTATCTTCTTTCGTTAATACTTTCCTCAATCAAACTGAGCAATTTTATCGAAAAGTCATTGAAAATATTTCAATAACGTGAAACCGTTTTCAAAGTCATTTCCTTTTTTTTTGTTCATTTTTAAAAAAATGAATATTGAAGATTACGCAAATAATACGTATGTAAAGGATTTTGAAGAATATTGAGTTTATGTGGCACGATGAGGGAGAAAAAGTGGACGCGAAGAGTGATTTTTTAGTGAATTTTTTTTTTCTTTAACGAGATGAAAAGTTCGTAAGGACGATCGGGCCAGATGTTTGTGTACGAAGGAAAAGATAAGAAGATAGCGAGTGTTCTTGAGAGGCGTGTTTACTCGATTATAAAATAAAGTACAGCGACAAGAAGAATCGGTAATGAAACGTTTGGTAGGAAGCGATGCACAAAGATCCCTCTCTCGTCGTCCCGGTCTATCTAATCTGGCTTGTGCATTAGCCTCGCGGGGCACGTACAACGACAATCCTCATCTGGCACATCGATCCGCCAGACGCAAACTCGCTCGTCCCTTCATCTCTCCTCCCATCAGCATTTCTCATTATTTTTCCAGACGAAGTACAAAAGTATATGTATTTTAAAAACTCATCAATATCTTCGTCATCGATTCCCCGATGTAGAAATTTCGACGTATTCGTTCTCGAGTCTCATTCGCGTTGATTTATTCACAATTAAAAGTTTTATCATCGAAACGAAAAATCATTTAAAACGTTTCTTTATTTTTATCTTCATATGCTCGAAATGAAAAATTCTTCGTTTCTGCTCACAACGTGTATTTCAAAATTTCGTCAGGCAAAAACAAAACAGTAGTAGAAAATAAATAATTCCTTCGTATTTGAAAATTCTTCACGTTTTTTTTTTTTTCGTATTCGAAAGAACGAAACTTTCGTTTCTCTTTGACATTCCTCGTGACTCCTCGAGGCGAAAAGAGAAAAAGGTACATCGAAGGAGCAATAAATGAAAAGAAAAAAATCTCCCATATCAATTTTAAAAAATATCTTTGAAAATTCATTTTTTTTATTTTATTTTAATTTAATTGATGATTTTTCACAAAATTTCTTCAGTGATTTCACTTTTTTTATGCACCAGAGACTTGACGGTTGACTTGGCAGTAAAAATAATAATGAAAAATCGTGTATAATAATATTAAAAGCGAGTTGCTACGAGAAATCGCGATTTTCCGTGGTACGGTACTTAGTTGTCGCTCGAGTTGGCGATCTGAAAAGTGGCTCGCGAACTTGCAGCTGAAAGAAATCGAGACCGATCCGCGAGGTGTTACCTTCCGCCGAGAATCAACAACGGCGAAAGGCAAACCGCACAGCCACTGAAAACATACACGTTCTCTCTCATCTCTCTCTCTCTCTTGCTGGCTCTCCCTCTTTTTTCATCACCTCTTCGATTGCGCAAGGGTTTTCCTCGCTGCAACACGAGAAACAAGGAAATCCATGCAATTCCTTATTTTCTCTCTCCTTTTTTTCTCACGCCTGCAGACAAGTTTCACTTTTTTTTCTCTCTCTCTGTCTCTGTCTCTTTTATTTTCTCAAGATGAACAGACAATTTGTCAACATTTTATTTTTTTAAATTTTTTATTCTTTTTAAAGTAGTTGGATCATTTTTTTAGAACCAAGTGAATAATTGGATCTAAAAATCTACGCAGATTGCGTTATTTATATTTTAAATATCATATTTATTTGTTTGAAAAATATTGAGGGAAAAAATAAGATCATCTACGACTTGAGATTGCAACTTTGGTAACTTTGTGCTCTAATTCACAAATAAATATTATTTGTGATATTAAATTCTGACTTTGTAAATTTTTCATGAAAAATGACACAGTAAATTTTGATAAATTTTTTCAAAATAGATTATTCAAGTATTCGTCTTCAAAAAATAAAATTTTCATTGATTTTAATTGGCTTCAATATGATCGAACTACATTGATTGTATTACAATGTTTGGATTTATTGAAAATTATTTTCTAGCGTTAGTTATTATAGATGAAGTTCGAATTTTACGAATTTGACAATTGATAAGGAAGGAAAGATCGAATGACGCGTTTATGTCGTCGGTTTGAAACATTTGGTTATCGGGACGAGTATAGGATAGTTTTCCGATAGGCAATAAATCGCTGATTCGTTTGTTTGCTTATGAAGCTTCCCCGAGTAGCTGAGTTTGCGGTTTATAACTGAAAGAGGGAAAGGTGGTCAAACGATCGAATTTACGCGCTACGTCATTACAATCTTCGTTACGACGTCGACCCAATTAACCCGCCTACGCGATTAATTCGCTAATATACCGTGCAATATGCCATGTGTATGCCATTATCCCCATCGAATTTCCCTTTTGCACAAGCTATTCGCCGATTCATCGCTTCAATAACATTGCAAAATAAATTTTACGTATCATTTTCTATTTTGAATATAAAATATAAATAAATTACATTTTTCGAATTATTATCGAAACTTATTAAAAAATATTGTGTTCCCATGTTTTTCATGAAGAAGAAAATAAAAATTTAATGGATTAAAAAATACATAATTTTTTTTATTTTTTGCTCGTGTCCTGATACACTGTGTATAAGCAACGCTGCTTGAAGTATCAATTTCTGAATGAAAAACGATTTTTTAGAATCCTTGAGTTATCAACCATTCCGAAGATACAAAAAAAATTGTCGTCGACTGTTTCAGCATGGGTTATTTTTCGCGTACTCGGGTCCTAGAGTAAATACGATACAGATTTAAGGATGTCTATAAAAAATGTTGATTAAAAGAAAAATGGATTAATTTGGGATCAAACGATTGAAAAAGTTCCCTGCTACGATATCCGCGTGAAAAAACCTGTCTTTACCGACCATTTAATGAATAAAATATTCGTTATTAAAAATTCGAGATGCGAGAACAGAATTCCATATCTTTATTTTCAAAAAGCAATTGTTTTGCACATGAGTGACTCTTTATAATAACTATTTATTATACACTGAAAACGAAATTTGGTTGATTCAACAAAATATTTGTTTCAATATGTTCAACGATATTATTTTGCAAATTGAACTAAATTCTTGATTGATTTAATTGAAGTTTAATTATTTCAAATAAACAAGTGTTGTTTCAACGAAATATTTTCAACTAAATCTGTTCTCAGTGTATTCATTAAACACTTTGAAACCTGTAGGACAATGAAAAACTTGAAATTTCGATCCTTTTGCATTAATTATTAACGATAAATAACGTTAAAACGTTACCCAGAGCTCTATATAGTAATACGCCAAGCATTGACAGGTTTCCTAAAACAACTTTAATAAAAGTTTTAACGTTACTAAATATACTTTTTGGATCACCACCATAGTTCTCAATTCCTAAAAAAACGTGACCATTTATTTTAATATTCTTTAATTACAATAAAAAGCATGTTCAAAACAAATTTGTAAAAAGTATTCAACTTGACCTGGAATACATCCTTAAAGGAGTTGAAATAGAATACGAAAAAGGGCAAAAAAGGTAAGGATATATGTTAAAATAAAAATTGCACCAGTTGTACGAAAAAAAAAAAATTAAAACTAAAAAATGAGCGACAAAGTTCGAAAGAGATGCGCGCGAAGTAGTGATAAATTGATTGAAAAGCGTATATATAAAAATGAGAAACAGCGAGTTGTGGCCTAACGGTTGGTACAAAGTGGATTTCGAAGTCGTTCGCCGTCTGCTCGATACGCCTCATGGCCCAGTGTTGCCCCGTTCTCGGGGAGAACTGGCGAAAAGCTTAGGAACCAGGTGCGAGCAACATCTGTCCCGGAACGATCGGCCTTCTCGCGGGCGTCCACAATTCTCTCCCCCTCTCCATCTCTCTCTCTCTGTCTCTCTTGCTCATTAACCCCCCTGTACTTTCTTTCTTTCGCCATTCGCATCGAAACCCGAAAGAGTAATAATTGATGGAAATAGCAGAAATTATTCAAACCTCTCCCAACTGAATCCTCCCTAATTTTCCTCCATCATGCACATTCCCCACTTATTGCCATATTATTTCATTTATCATTAATTTCATACCCACGGAACAATAAATATTCGAAAATAAACATTGCACAAGATTCGACCGTGTGCTTCGCAAGATTGCACAGTTTTGGTGGCCGGGCGATAAATCCTCTTCGAAAATAGAGGAAGATTCGATTGCATCGACTGAACGATATATTCTTGAATAGAGAATATTTATGTGTACATATTGTACGTGTTTATTGGTCGAAGGAAGGGATGTCGAGAGAGGGAGAGAGAGAGAGAAATAGGGAAAAAGAGAGAGAGAGAGAGAAAGATGAAACGTGTTTCGAAGGCAAAAGACAGAGAAGAGGGGAGGGGGTGGGGTGTGTGTGGCGGAGAAAGAGATACTAAAATAACTCTCGAAGCATCAGCGATATGTACATGCTCGAAAGACACTTACCCTTAACGTGCTTCGCCCGAAATAACCACGACACGGCGATGTAATCGGCTAGCGTGCTTTTCACTAAAATCACCTCTCCGAGAGCAACTCGCTCGGTAGACCGCCGTTATCGGAGCTCTCCTCTCCTTTCCTCCCTGCTCTTCCTTCCTTTCCAACATTCCAACATCCCCCGACGAGCCGTTCGCCTACTATTGACCAAACATTTCTCTCTCTCTCTCTCTCTCCCCCCCCCGGCCCTCCCACCACTCCGCCATTCAGCATTTTCGTCCTCGTCCTTTTATTCATTTTTCTCATATTCGAGAGGAGTTTACGAATCATTCAACGAGCCTCCAGTCCACAATTTTGTGTTTTTCTTTTTTTTTTTTCCTTTCTTTATTCTTTTTTTCATTCCTTTTCTTTCTTTTTTTGTTCATGTTTTCTTTTGAAACGAAATATCGCGATTCCGCATTTAACTTTCTCTCTCGGTCGCTGATGGTTGAAAAGCCCGCGCGAAAAAGGTCGCTTTTTTTTTGAAAAGATTCGAGAATGAGAGAAAATAATATTCGCCGGGCGAATATCTTTTCCGCACTTTCGAAGTAACGACGAATTTTCTGAGGTTGCGCCGGGTTAAAAGGTGGGGAATGTACGGGGGAGGACGGGTGGAGCGAGAAAATAAATAAAAAAAAGTTGAAGAAAAGAGAGTCGGTGTATGCGTTTCCGCGGATTGAATAAGTGAGAAGCCGAGCGCTCTCTTTTCCCCTCTCTCTCTCTCTCTCTCTTCCTTATTCTCCATTCGCGTTTACGAGACCAGATGAGATTCTTACCGTTTCACTTACCTTCTCCCTTTTTTGCCGACTCCGTCGTCGTTGCAAGAGTGCGCATTTCGCTGGAGAATCGCACAGACGAAAAAAAATTGCGCTCTTCTTTTTCTTTTTTTTTTCTTCTTTCCTCGGGACGTGCTTTTGTGCTCGGCATTGAAGAATTTTCCATGCAGACCGTCGCCGAGTCTCGGCAAACGAGAAACAAAAAACACACGGTTATCCCCCTGCACACACATTCGCGTTGACGCTATGCAACATTGGCCAGAATTTTTGAAATATTTTCACTTTGAAGTACCTGCGCTGAAGTTTTATCCTCGAAATGAAGTGAATTAAGCATTGAATAGATTAAAGTAGTCGTACTGCTATCAACGTGTTACGAGATAAACATTTTTTACTTAATATATCTGTCGTAATGAAAATGGGCAATAAGAAAATAAAGTTTTTGTACAAATTTATTTTCGAAATAAGCCAATTTTGTCACGAGGCTTTGTGCTAATTTTTTTTGTTCGAAATATCAAAAGGGACCGACGTTCAAACAGCTGAGAAAAATTTTGACTCTTTAATGATTCATCAACGACTCGTATGAAATTGTAAAAACGTCACAATATAAGTCGTATATTGTTTATTAAGATAATTATCGAGAAATATACGATTTACATATAGAATTTATTGAAAATATTTTAAAATCTATTATTTAGAACATTGAGCAAGCAATGATAAAAAATTTTTCTTAAAAGATCTGCAATCAACTTTCTTGAAAGACAGTTGACTATCAAATAGCAGAATTCTTTTCAAAAATTCTCTTTTTCATCGACATAAATACACTAGAAGATATCCCTACACAGTAGATTTTACTATCACTGAAAAAATTTCTGAATATATCCGGTTACTCGTAACTTACTTATTTTAATCATCTCTACTTTATCAAATTTCATTGAAATTCATTTAAATATTATTTTGATTTTTACAATCAAATCAGAATTAATCAAATTTTACTCGATCATTCCAATAAAATGTTTTTTTTTTCAGTAAAGAATGATAACGATACTGATTATTCTCGCCCTAAATATATAATTATATGTATAGTAAAAGTAAAAATATCTTAAAAGCAATATGGCGGTGGAACATAATAGTGTTTCTGGAACCAATTTTCAGACATGATCTAAAAATATATTTAATTTGACGAAAAGCTATGTAGCCGTCGCTTTATAGTAAAATCTATAAAAGTAAGGCCAAAAAATGGTATGGAAAATAGTGTATCTAATGTTGCGTTCGCGGGGATGGAAGTGTACGAAGAGCGTCAAGGAAATATCCAAGCAATGAAGGCATAAGAACGAAGCACGTGGCTCTCTTGGAGGTTGCATTCCAGTCGGATGTCTCTCTCCCCGTAGACACGATGCGCGGTCGGTAAACGTTTGTGCAAATTCCTTTCTCAGGGACGAGGTTGCATGTTCACCGGATCCGGTGGTGGACCGACCCTTCGGGAATTCGTCCAATTCTTCACCGATCGAGCCTCGAGGACACCGGAGCTCGCTCTCCGGAGATTCGTCCCGTCATCTTATCTTTTTCGACTTTTCATTTTTGATTTCTCACTTTATTTTTATTTTTTTTTTATTCTTCTTGGACACAATACGCGAGTTTTTTCCCGGTCGAACGGCTCGCTGGTTCCGTTTACGGACCGAAAACTGGATTAAATTTGTCCTCTCATCTTTTCCGACTCTTACTCGGTCCAGCCCTCTTCCTCCTTTCTCTCGACTTATTTTCTCGTGGAACGATGACCGTCTACTAAATTTCGAAGAGTCACGCTAACGGTTTATCATAAACGAGCGCTCTCCCGTCTCGTTGCCGGGCCGTAAGTGTCTTCGATTAGAATGTTCGTCGTCGCTACGAAATAAAGGAGATTGCGGGACGTGACGCGAGATGATAAATTCTGGCTTATATGGGAGGAGCAAGGAGAGCGTCCCCGTGTACGCGTAATATTACGAGCCTGTGGGCTTGCTGGTCAATTATGGGAACCACGAGGGCTGTTACGGCGCACCTGCCGATCCATCTGTCGCCCTGCGACAATATTGCCGATCGGCGAAGACGCCCTCCGGGGGCAGTTTGCGGCACTCGTTACCTCCATTCGAACCTCATTTCATCCCCCGTAACACGATTTCGATCAATCCATTTTCATTGTCCTGTATCTTCTTCATTTCATGAAAATATATGCTAATTATTATGTATTGAAGAATTTTAATTGACCGGTACTGCAGAAGAAAAGTTTTACTTTCATATTATTTATTGAAAACTTCAAATAAGGTGTGAACGTCCCAATAGTTGGACAGTTAAGGGTTTTCTCACTTTATCTTCTTTTTTTTTATTCAAATAAAAAAAAATCTAATTCAAATTAATATCTAAAGTATTGTCTGATATTTTAGCGATTCAAAACTCATTTTATATGAGTTAATTTTAAATAATATTTCTAGTAAATAAATGCTTGAACGTTTAATAAGTTGGACAAGAAATCGACCCTGTCTCTAGGGTTGAGCGAATTTGTTCCAATAAATGAACGTTATGAAAAATACACTTATTCGTACAGGAAAAATAATCCATATGATTTTATTAAGAAAAAAATCATTCTAATATTAAAAATAATATTGTAAAAATTGTCCAACTATTGGGACGTTTACCTTACGAAAAAAGTCTATTTTTACAAAATTATTTCGTTAAATATTTTTATTTTAATGAGAAAATGAAAAAAAAGAGATCTCCCAACCGTTACAGGGTTACGAGAGTCATGCACAATAAAAAACTTTTTTAACCATTTTTTCTATTTAAAAAATTAATTTTTTTCGTAAATATATGCAAATCAAATATTTAAATATAAACGTACAATTACTAAAAATAATCTTTTGACCTAAAAGTTATACAAGTGACATTCACGACTATATAGTTACAACTTTTTTAAAATATCGTGTCAGTATTCAGTAATCAATTGACAATTCTTTTGGACGAAGCATAGATATAATTAGAGTTTTCTACAATGACGCAGACTCGTTTAATTTAATTTAAAAGTTGATCCAAACGACTTAACCGTTTACTCGTCAATTATTTCTTAAATTTTTCTACTGTCCGATCACTTTTCTTATATTTCTTGACCGCGTATTTTAATTCGAGATAATTTGTTTAATAACATTTTTTTTGTACGACCATATATATCTTGAACGAGGGCCGTCCGAACGAAAGACAAACGTTTCGTTGTTTTTCGAGAGTTTCTGGAGGCTCGCAATACTTTCGGTCGGAATTCGAGCATTGATTTGCATTTCGCTGCTGCAATGTACATCGGGCGATTAACTCGGCGTGTATTTACGAGTCGAAGATATTTCTCGGCCTGGTCAAAGTATTAGGAATGAGCGGAGAGGAGGGAGGAGGGGAGGTGAAGGGAGGCGAAGGGAGAAGGAAGAAGGCGAGAGGTCCGAGAAACAAGAGTAATGAGAATGGACGTTGAGTAACGGAGCAGGCTCGGATGAGTGAACGAAACGTTTCGAAGAGACGTTTAGCGAACAAGAAAGTCACTGTCCGCTTCTTAGACAAAGCCCGTTACTCGCCGGGCGTTCGTACGGCTCTCTCCGAGCCATCTCCGCTTTATCTCCGCTTCCGACGTAACCGAGACATCGATCCCAAGAGCAGTGTATATGCTTTGCCGGGGCTCTCCAATTTTCAGCCAAAGTCCACACTCCCCGAATTTACTTCTTCATCGTTTCTCTTACCATCGATTCTCCGAAAATTCCTTCACGCTATTTTCGCAAACGAACGGACGCCCTATTCTCTTTTACTGCGTATCACAACGCGGCGCGATGTCCATTATTCCTTTCTTTCCTCTTCCGCTCTTTCCCCCGGCCTCTATATATTGATTCCACGATTCGACGACGATTTCGTTTTATTGACAATTTGCCGTCAACGATGATCTCTCGACGATTTCGTTACTTCTATTTTCTCGTCGCATCGCATTGTCGAAGTCGCACCATTTTTTTTTTTTTTTTTATATCGAAAATCACAATTAGAGCTAGCCTCTGTACAATGGAAATATGTACGGAACGAGGAAAAAATATACACGATAATGAAACACGAAATGAGTACACGAAAAAAAAAACTAACACGCATAATGAGAATTATGAATAAAAAATAAGTGACAGAATAACAATCGCTTTGTATCTTGCACAATAGTGTATACTCGTTATAAAAAAATAATAATGATTTACTATTGTGGGTAAATTTAAGCCTACAGATATTAAATTTAATAGTTTAAAAATAAAAGTCACAAGCTATTCAATTAATTAGTTGTCTTCGTTGCATCGCATTCGTTAGCTAAAAAAATATTATATTTTCGATTGTTAAGAAGATCCCTTCAAATTCTGAAATGAAAAAAATATATATATACGTGCAAATTGATAACTTTCTTTTTTCTCCGAATTTTTAAATTTCTCTCTCGAAATCTCTAAGAAATGAAGTGTTTATTCTGGTCCAAAGATATTTAACACACATTCTTTCTCTTTTGTTTTTAATATATGTAATTAATAATTTTATTGGGAATCAATCTTTTTCAACCAAGATAAAGAAACGTCCTTCTGCAAAAATTTTTTTATTAATAAAAAATAAATTCGTTTAACTTTTATTTATTTTTCATAAGTTATTTGTGAGTAGCGACATTTTTCTATTATTTTTCTATTAGTCTTCGAATAAGTATCTCTCAAGATCGGGAATCCTGTAAGGGTCGTCGCCGATTTTATCGGTTACTTTTCCCGCAGCGTCGAGCATTGGCTCGTTTCTCATTAATCTGTATCGATTGTCCAAGTGCATCGCCGGTCTTAGGTCTCCAACTTGTCTTAACTAAAAAAATCGATGAAAATTATTAACAATCAGAAAAGAATGTCTAGAAGAAATAACAAAATGACGCGAAAACACAGAAAGATCATCCAAGAGAAGAAAAAAATTTAATCAAATTCACTAACTTTGGAATAAACAAATACAAAAGTTATTCGTGAATCTTCTCCTTCACATCTCTAATTTTTTTTGAGGTCGAAAAGTGAAACATCATACAAGAAAATTACATAAAACCAAGAAAATATTATGGTACGTACATAATTATTTAAATTAAAAAAAAACTTTAAAGTGAAGAGATAAAAAAAATTATCTATATGCAGCATTAGGAATGAAAAAAACACACAGATAATTATGAATAACAAGACTGCATAAAATCAGGAAAAAATCATCGTTTACATGCAGCATAATTCAAATTTAAAAATCTTCGAGTTAATAAATAAAAGTGATTCGTACAAAAATTGTACGTTTGCAGTTTTCACGTTCGAAAAATCGAAGAGAGTGACATTGGCGGACGCGCAGCTTTGAGCTCAAACTTTGTCACGTCGTCGTCGAGAATAAAGCATAATGCACTGTATTTCGCGGCTTATGAAAGAAGGGCTCCGCGAAAAGGGTAAAAGAGGAAGAGAGGAAAAAAGTAGGCTCTCGTAGACGCGAAATCTCTCGTTCGCGCTAGACTACTTCCCTGACATGAATTATTTATACAGAGATTATTTTGCTCGAGCTTCGCGTACTCGTATAAAAGACGTGAGAAAAATATAGTACCTGTTTCTCTTTCCTGCACAGCGAACCTACTGAAAGGTCATGTACACTGCGACGACGAGAAAAAAAAGATATGCAAACGAACATTATGCGTAAAAAAAACAATTTATTTTTATTACTATTTCGCATTTATATTTTTCAATCTTATGTCTACTTTATTTTGTTTCTCATTAAGGTATGTAGATTCTTTGGAGTCAAGTGAGCAATTAAATTGAAAATTTAGTGACTTGTATTTAAAAAATCATACTATACAGTAAAGATTGATTTATTAAATATTGAGAGAAGAAAATTAAAATATCTAGTTTACAGTAACTCGAAAGTTTTCAAGATGACAGTATCGATGATTTTCATCAAGAAATTGACAATATTTGGCATTTAACTCATATCACGGTGAAGTAAAACTTTTATTTAGATTTTTCGATATTTAGTCAACAGTCGACAAAATTTCAGAGTTTCCTCATTAAAAAAGAAAACAGTCAATTTTGACGACATTGAAAAATAGAGTAATAAAATATTTGTTTGCAAATAATAAAATTATGATTGCCTGCAGTTGGATTTGCTTTAATGGTCAAGCTATCTTGAATTTTAAATATTTTTCCTTGCCCACCTGAACAGATAATTAATATTTTTAAGTATTTTCATTATACGATTGTTTTTGCTTTATTTTTAGTTTGTGAAAATTTATTCCGCATATAGTTTGCATTGTGATTTGGAAAAAAAGTTCGGTATCAACTTTTCTGCTCTTTATATGATGGTTGAAAATGCGCGCCGGTTTTATCGCGAGCCTGGAGATGAACATGCTCTTCAACGTAGTGACTCCTTGTCCCGTGTATAGCTGCGTAGATTTTATTTTTTCTCTCTTTTTCACGTGGTCGCGGATATAATATTTCCCGAGTGCACTCTTCGCTCTCCGCAAGCTCCCATCCGAGCCGCTTCCACGCTATCCCGACTTTGAATATTAAAACCGCAATATACAGGTCTCTTTCAATCTTTGACAGTTTGTCGCTAAAATGCGACTCACCGTTCGCTGCGGAACATCGTCTCTCCAACTCCTTTTTTTTAACAGTTTTCTCAATTATTCATAGCTTAGCAAATCGAGGGTTTCATCAATTTTTCAGATCCATTTTCTTCACGCTCATTGTTAAGGATGTCCATCAAAAATTCAATGCAACATAAAATGCACCATTTACTGCTAAATGCAATTTTTTTTAAACGAACGCATAATTATTAAACTTTTGAGATTTCAACAGTTCTTTATAAAATAATATCCCCTGAAAGGCATGGAAGTTACTTAAAGGCGATCCTTTTAAGAATCCATAAAAAATTTTAAACCTTGTAGATGACTTCTTGATATTAAATTTTTTTTTGAACTTTCTTTTTTGTACTTCTATCAATTTTTCAAGTCTTTCCAAATGAAGGATTTCGTCAATTTTTCAAATTCACTCTCCCGACTCTCACTATTAAAAGGGTGTCCATCAAAAATTTAATGGAATCGGAAAAAGTACGATTTTCAGCAAATAAAAAAAATTATTAAAAAATATGACTATATTCAACTTTTATCATTTCATTAGAGTTTTAAAAAATCCATTATTCTAGAGCCATTGATACGACATCAAAGACATTTTTTTTGACGAATCCATGAAAATTTTTGTACCTCATCTGAGATTTCAACAAAAAAATTTGCAAAAATTTTTTTCGTAACGCGATCCCGAGAGGTTTTCTTTTTTTTTTGTTTAATTTGGGAAGACGACTCTACGAATTCGAGCCTCAAAGCAACGGAAGTACGAAGCGATTCGATCTCTGACGAGTCTATTTCCGACGGGGACTGGTTTGCATCAATTTGACGAAAAGTGAAATTGATCGCTCGTCTGGAGGAAGCGGGCTCATCGTTTCTCAATCTCCGAAACTTATTAGCCTAAGCCCTCCCGTTCCTCCGTCCTCGTTCCACTCTGGATCGCGTCGCTTCGACAAACTGCGCGCACTTTCGCCGATTCCCTCGAATAATCTAATTACCATTTCGTTCCTTCGTTAAGCAGTCTCATTTCCCTTAATCTCACTCCTTTCTTCCTCGTACATAAAAAATAATATCATATTTTTATAAATTGTTGTTCCTAAATTTGGACAGATTAAATAAAGTCTCTTTGGATTTATTTTTATCGTTTATCGAGGTACGCGAGCGGATAAATACCGCAACAGATTCACTTATTGGTAATTAGGTAATGGAAACTGCGGTCGATGAATGCCTGTTCGTCCATTTTTCAACAGGACGTCGACATTGATTCCGATTAACTCCGCAGTGCTCTTATCAATCCGGAGAGAAATTCAGTCAAAGCTCTATTCGGGCCAGTATCGCGGTTGTCGCCGTCTGATTGCCATATTCAGGACCTGATATGGCAGCGCGATTAGAATTTAAAAAATCTTGGAACTTGCATCCAATTTTATCAAAATAGATATAATTATAATACCTTATAATGACATGTGTATAGCTCAATATTTCTCATCAGTAATCATCATTTGAATAACACGACATATCATGTCACAACGACATGTCATTTAAGACCTTAAGGTAGTACAACCGAGACAGTATATTCAAAAGTTTGTCTTTATGTGTTAACTTGATGTAAAATCATCAGTTGAAATTTCTTGAGACAGAATTTATTCAAAAATTGCAGAGATCTTCGTTAGCATTGTGTTGACGTGTTTGCAAAATTTAAAAAGGCTCAACCATGTAGTTATTTAGATATTAATTTTTAAAAATTGCTACTTTTAACATGGACTCTTATGGGAGATTCGAAATAGCAACGACTTTCAATGTATAATATCTCGATTTCTAGATGGTGAAGCTTTGTCAAATTTGACACATGTTTTCATATGACATTAAAGAAGACCTGTGCAA
>JAPYYW010002458.1:0-20209 GCA_030522545.1 Cremastinae sp. A BG-2022a
AAATTTTGCACAATTTTTTATGATACTTTAAAGAAGTTTTCCTCAGTTTTTAATAAAAATCTCATTACTTTATTATTCATGATTTTCATAGGCATATAAAGAGCACAGATCACCTTGGATTACCTTGAATTTTGAGTATGTTGTTCTTGAAGCGATTTGCAACAAATTTTTTTAATAAACTTAAGCTAAAAAATCATGTGGTACAGAGATAAATTAAGAAACAAATTTTTGATTTGACTGTTAAAACTATACCTTAACGTGAAAAATTTAGTATCATGTACCGTTAGCAAAAATAGTGTTAGTTCATTAATTTTACGCACTAAATGGTGTTTATATTACTGTGTTAATTATTTACACTGATTTTACACAGTATATCAAACCACATCTATTAAGACCATGCCATATTCTACACCAAACGGTGGGAACTATATAGACCAACAATACTGTTAAATTAACACTCTATTTTAACACCAGATTTTTTAAAGTGATATAAAATTTTTCGTCGTCGGTTCGTTGAATGTATTTTTCTGACGATAGCATAAAATTCGTGTGTCGTATACCGGTATAAATAACGCACACGATAATTCGAGACAAAATGGCGATACGTGCACGAGATATGGTGCGCGGAGCAAGCGCAATCTTTTTGGGCGGATGTTGGGCTTTTCGTTGGGTTGATGGTACATAGTGCATGAACGCTCATCCTCAAGGAGACGACAATTAGATGTCGTCGCGTATATATGCGGGGGCGTCGATGGGAAGCGAAGGAAGGCTCTCGCGAGTGAACGAAGCGGAGCCTCGGCGCTTTATGTTACGCTGCGCGTTCTCCATATTCATGGAAGATCAGCGCGCGTTTAAGTCGAGGGAGAGAAACTGCCGGCGAGTTGATCAAAGGATCTCTCGCGACGGAGAGAGCTTTCGTGTCCTCACAGCCCCTTCGACCAATTTTTTCTCTATTTCCTTCTTTTTTTTCCGAGTATTATCTGACGCTCTCCTCCTTTCTTTCTCCCTTTCTCTCTCTCTATTTCTCTCTATCTGGCTTCGCGTCGAGTGTCCTACACCAGATCGTAGTCTCCTCTTTCTCTCTCTTTTTTCTGTTTCTCTTTGCCTGTACTCAAACGGAAAAGCACTCGAGAGAGCGCTTCGACAACTCGAAACCGAGTTGTCCCTGGATTCAACTGTACTTTTCAAATAATGACCTCGCCATTCCTCGCTCGCGCCTAAATATATATATATATATATATACATACATATACGTATAACACGACGTATAGATGAGTATACAAAGCGATCTACCGTATACGTTTTGCATTTTTTGCATTAAACAACTCTCACCCTGGCGACCGAGCCTCTTTTCGCGTTTGTTCCCTTTCTTTTCGTTTCCTTTTATCCAATGTTTCTTTTCTCTCGGTAACGATATCGATCGAGGCGAGCCTCGTCGCTCTCGAGAGTCTCCGTCGTCTCGCGACAATTGAGACGAAACGAGAAGATTGGAGGTGAGGGAAGAAAAAGGCGAAATTCAATGAGACTCGCGTAGGACATTCGATATCAGTGACCTGAAAATTTTTGCATTAAAACCATATTCTTTTATTGCGCATCGCGAGAGTCGGGAGCTGACGCGGATATCCATTTTTCTCGGGGCCGAATTTAATCTCGAATTTTTCATATCTCGCGAATTGAAATGAAAAAAAATAATTATTTTTTAAATTATTATATCGACCCTTGAGAGACGAACGAGAAAGTCGAGGCGAGAATGATCCTCGAAGTGTGCCAACGAGAACCGATGAAGCGGGATTTTTCAGCCGAGAGCAAATATAGAGCTCCGACAACATTGAGATACGAGAGAGCGAAAACGCTTTCGAGTTAGCCAAAGGGCCATTCGTAAGCTTTGCCTCTTTTATCTCCTGTACAGCGAATAAAGTCCGGACGCCATTTAATTAAGCCTGGAAAAACCTCAGCTCGGAGTAAAATATAACTTTGGCGAGGGTAAAAAATATGCGAGTTCGTTATGAAGTCGCAAATATATTACGACGTACAATCATGAAGTTTTTACTCAAGATTTTTATTAAAAAGAAAAAAAAGAGAGAGAGAGCGAAATGAGAAATTTTGTACGCGCACGCATTTGAAATGTTTCGAAATAAGCACTCGACGCTCGTCGTTTTTCTTTTCCACATCGGGGCGAGTAGACAGAATAATATATAGAAATCCAAATAGAAAGAGGAAGAATAAGAAGAGGGCGAGGACTTCGCAGTTAGCAAACAGAGATATGAAAAGAGTGCCAGCGGAGCAGAAATGGTCCCTCAAGTAAAAAGCTCGCGGGGACTTCGATATCTTTTTCGCAGGGTGACTATAGCTTCCTCTCTTTTTTCGTCCCTGATTTTTATATTCTTGTCTTTCGCACCCCTTTTCGTTTTCTCCCAGTTTTTTTTCGTGCATTTCACGTGAAAAAGGTCTCTCTCCTGCCTGGCTCGTGTCTCTCAGAGACTTGACTAGTAAAATTTGCTTTTCTCTCTCTCTTTTTTATCTGACTCTCCCCACCCCCCACCCCTCTACTCTCTCGCACAAACTCAAGAAAATTTTTTTTCAGCCACACGGTCATTCCCTCACTCTCTCTTTTTTTGTCCATCGTCCAAGATTGAAACGTGTCTCTCTTCGCCGTATAAATACAAATTTGTACTTTCAGAAGATGTCTGCCTTGCCAGACCGGATCAGAGTACGCGTCCTTTATCATTTAAATTTGTCTACAGGATAATAGAATAAATTTATCTAAAAGAACTTTTATCTAAGAGAATAAATTTATTTAAAAGATAAATTGGCCATTTTTACATTGAAAAAAATCAATATTACGAACCGTTTGATTATTTTCAACAAAATTCTGTTCTCAATGTGTTTTTTTTCAGAGTTTCAAAAGTCTCGTGTATTTTTCTTTCAATAGAGATATTATAAAAGTGGTTTATATCGCATTTCGAAGTTCTTATTTTCTGTTTGATATCCCCGCTGCATTGTGTCCCTATACAAATGTAGAAAATAATAATACCAATACAATTTCTATATAATATCTATTATAAGATTTTTCAATGCCCATCGCCGGGATATCTTATTATTGACCATGCGGGAGAGATTCATATTCTACAGGTCATTTCTGTTACTGCTGGTGCACGATCAAAAAAGCATTCATGCTTGAAAATCCTCGTAAGACGATTAACACGTCATCTCGACCGCTTGAGAACGCGAAAGAAAAAATTTATCGCATTTAATTCTTAAGTTTTTTGAAAATTTTTTAATTCTATAATGTTAATGTCTTGTATATTATAATAAATGTAAATATCTATCTCAAATTTTTATTAATTTTATCCTGAAAAGTGTTTGTTACCAGTTGAGCAATTAGCCAAAAAGTTTCTACTTTGTTAGCATTCGACATAGTGCATTTTCTACCTTATTCGTAATCGAAATTTTATCAACTGCAGGTCAAATAGAAATCAACAGAATACTACTTTACCAAGAATTAAAATTACCACAGATAGAATTATCTTACCGAGTATCGATAAGTAAAAATTTCTGATTTTCGAAAATCGATTGCTTACCATTCACTATTTATTTTATCGGGTTTTAATCGAATGAAAATACTGAGGTCATGATCTTATTCACTTTTTCATCGTTTGTCAAGAATGAGTGTTTTCCAGTCCTTATCAATTTCATATCGAGCCTGATCTCTTGCACGTACACAAATTTTTACTTCAAGATTATTTTTACAATGACAGGAATTAATCAAAATTGGGTCTCGATGTGATAAGCTCCGATCGAAATTGAAAATATTGTATACGATCGGAGTACATAAAATTGACGAAATATGTAGGGAAAAAAATTCCAAAACCGTATAATATTTGCTTTCGCATTATCTCCTAAAATACCGGTAATTTAATTTAAAAGCAGTACTAATTAAAAGATTTAAATCAATAAATATTTGCTGTTGAATTAAAAAATAAGATCCGTGATTAATAGGCGAAAGACACTGTCGTCGAGTACGCCTGCCTCGGTGTCTCGAAGAAAAAAAATGATTGATGCATCGTCTGGCATAAAGTTGAAAAAAAAATAATCATTTTTCCTCTCGGCGCACGTTTAGAGATAAATTTATTTTTAACGTTGGGTGACGCACGCGGCGATAAGTGAAAAAATCAGTCCCTTTGGAAGTGGCGAAAAAGGGAGAGAGAAATAAGCGACGTAGAGAAAATCGTATATCAAATGCTTCCAATAATTAATGAATTTCAATAAATCCACAAAGTTTTGCCGTGTGACACATTCGGTCGAACCACGTACGGTCGGATTACACGAACCTCGATTAATATGGTAATCGGCCTTTACCGGAGTTTCAGATCCAGTTGTGAAATTCGCACGCCGCTTTTTATTCACTCCCGTTTCTTTTTTTTTTATCGGCATGACCACCATTTTTTCACTTTATCTATTAACACATTTTATTTCCGTTTCTATCCATTCACCGATAAGAATATTACGTGACAACGATTCGTATAAAATTGTAAAAATCAATTACAGCTTAGCGACGAGGTTCGATCATTGAGACTTTAATAAGTGAGAGAGGAAACGCGATGGCGAGGAAGAAAAAAGGACCGAAATACGAGGTATACGCAATCATATCAATTCTCGTTAATTTACGCGTGTGCGAGGGAAAGAAATAATGTGTATAGGTGTACAATATAGAGATAATTGATCGAATCGGATCGCGACGGGCACTCACGCAATCCATATCTGTCCCGAATCGCTCAAGACATTTTTTCCGAGCGTTCGTTTTCTCGTTAAACGTTTCCTCCTCTTTTTCTGCTGCTGCTCCTCTTCCATTCTCCTCCTCGCTCCGATGCTTAGCTATCGAGAGTCGGAATATAAAGTGAGACGCAAATCGCCGGTATTACCAGTCATGAAGCTCACTTTACAGCAACATCGATCTCTCTTTACATATTCCCGTACTTTTCTCCGCGTCTACAATTTTTTTTTGCCTCTCCGCACCCCTATACTTTTTCGTACAGCTTGCTCGATTTAACACACAGTGATTATAAAATAATTTCGTGTGGGTGTTGAATATAGTACATAGCGAGGAAGATGGTCGAGGAATTTTCGAGCAACGGGCAAACAAGGCCGGTAGGTTTCTCGCTGAAAAAGTGCATATTTGCCGTCGCGGAAGTGACGAATCACGTTCTCATCATTCTCGTCACGGGATACGTGCTTTACCTGGCTGGCAAAAAGCTCACCGTCACCAACGTGCACGCTGGTCTCTTAACGGTCGGCGTACGTACGTCTTATTTTTCATCTCTGTTTCTCCTTGATGGAAAAAAGTGTTTGAGCGTGCACAATAATAAATTGAAAAAAATTTTTTTGCGCAGTACGTCATGCTTATGTCCGAGGCCATTGCGGCGCTTTCGAGTGACAGTTTATTGACGAGATACCTGACGCGTCGGACGATAAGTCACGTACACTGGGCGATGCAATTACTGGGCACGACATTCAGCATAGCCGGCTTCGTAATCATGTATCAAGCCAAGGAAACGCACTTCAAGTCGATCCACGGGATCCTCGGCTTAGCCTCTATCGTCGTTATGATCGTCATCGCGTTTTCCGGCCTTCCGGTCCTGTTCGCGACGAGGCTGCGCGACAGGATAAAGCCCGTCACCACCAAACTGTGTCACAATTTTCTCGGCATATCTTGCTTCGTTCTCGGCATGACGTCGCAGTGTTACGCTTATCAGAAAAAGTGGATGACTTCCGTTTCTGGTAACGATGTATCAATCCTGTGCACAGCGTTCACGGCTCTCATTATTATTTTCTCGCTTCTCGGCGCGCTTCGATCGCTCCGCCGACAAGCAGTTGCCACCTTTTTCTAGTCAATCACACTCAGAAATATCACGATAGTACATTTTAACATAAAGTGACAATTGTACCAATTATATTATAATTAAATATATTTTTATAGTTTAATGTAATATATTTAGGATAGGATCTAAATAAAATTTAATTAGATCAATAATAATCGGTATAGTTGTCAATTTTGTATAGTTATATCTACCATACTTTTCTCTCAGTGTATATAATATATATAGTATATACATCCTATTATTATTATATGCATTTTTCCACTAAAATAACTCTATTCTCCTCTTGTATACAATATGTATTAATAATGTATACGTCCTCATTATTATTTTATCATTATTTTTATAATCAAAGCTTCCATATTGATTTTTTTAAATTTGTCTTATCTATTACTGCATGTCTTATTGTTATTTCACGACGTGTGTACTGATTTATACTCGTTATTCGTGCAGTAAAGTAGAAAAAAAATGTAATAACGAAGAAATGACGCGAGCGAGGAAAAAAAAGAGGGATAAAATATTCTGTACGTATGTACATAATGACGGAAGGGTTAATTGGGGTTAATTGCGGAAGGAATTCGGAGTCGCGCGCGTTATGCGTACGGTCGAGTAAAACGAGAGTGGATGCATGGGTGTGGATGATTTTCTCGATGGAACTAGGCGAGCTAGCGGATTTCTGTCTCCGAGGTGCCTCTCTCCGCTTCCTATCTGTTCTCTCTCTCTCTCTCTCGTCTCTTTACCCAATTCCGGTGTACAACCCTTCGGCAGCAGCCTAGTTTCTGGCGTGCGCGGCCTTGGCTCCCTCCTACCCATCCGTTACTTTTCATCCCCTTCTCTCTTAACATCTATCCATCTCTCTCCCCTTCTCGCGCCGTTTCTCCACCACTGGCCGTACGCCGGCGAGGCTGCGGCCCCTCTGCAACCCTTCGCCGCCACCGGCAGCGCCACCAGCCGCGCGCTATCTTTCCTTCCCTATCTCTCTCGGCGCGATCCTCCCGTAGTTCGCCCTGCCACCCGTCACCCTCTCCCCCCTCCTCCCTCATCGCTATAATGCCGTCAGGGTAGTAAGGGGCTGGAACCGCGACCAGTGCATTTCACGCCGCGGTATCGTCGACTCGTGGTTCGTACGCGCCGCGCTTTGTTCCTCCTCGCTCCGTGTTGCTCTCGCGACGCTCTCTCAACTTTTCTTTCAACTCATCCGTCTTTACGCGCGTGCACACACTCGTGACTCTATTTTTATTCCCTTTTCCACCCCACCCCCATATATCGAGGAATTTCAACTTTTATTATTTTTTACCATCATCTTCGAGTTGTTTCCAATTTTATTGTTTTTTTGTTTTGTTTATTTTATGATCGTCAACGATAACGGGGAATAAAATTTTATAAAATTGTTCTTAGAATCGTTTGTTTTTGGGAGCGTTTGGAGTATTGTTTTTTTTTGTTTTTTTTTGCATGCGCGTTTTTATTTTTTTACCGCTGCTGTGGATTCAGAGTTATTCCGAAGAGGGAGATCGTTGTCGCGGGCGAGGTCTTCCGAAAATTTATGGTGTTTGTCAGCAACAACGTTGAGGAATACTACTACCTGTAATTGGGAGAGGCGGCAGGCTCACCCGGGCAAATGATTACCAGGTAACCGATGAGAGAGAGAGAGACAGGGGATTTTCTCCCTATCTCGCTCTCTATCCCATTCGGGAAAATCCTCCGGCGTCGGTTCTGCAAAGTCTTCTCCGTAACCGTCGTAAATGCGGTTTTATCGTTAAACTTTCCAAATCCCCATTTGAGGTTGCTTTTCATTTTATTGCACCCACCGTCATTGCACACTTTTATCAATAAATTATCATCGGATGAAATCAACGCAATAATCCGATTTCGCATTAAACCTCGATTTGACAGCTGTTTATTATTTTTTATAACCATAACGATATTTTTGAAGGAATAATAAATATAATAAGATGAAAAAAAAGGAGAGAAAAAGAGCAGAGAAATGAAAGGAGCTTGAACGTGTTCGTTACGAGAGCTTGCGGAGAGGTAAAAAATTGTAACAAGAAATATGAGTCGGAGAGAAAACTCATAAGGGCGAGGAATGAACGAGCGGAGTAAAAGGGGGTGAAAAAAAAATACACGTAACAGTTTAAAAATAGAGGTATCGTTAGTCTCACTGTAAATTGCCATGTACGTACACACGATCAACGACTATGGAACGTCGACCTTAATCATCGGTGTGGCAGAGGATTTGCGGTGCACCGTCGACGTTCCTCAGCAGCGATATATATCTACTAAATATATACATTTACAGCTTTATATTTATACGCGTGCGGGTGCGAGGGTATCGTGTCCCGTGTGTCCCTTGGGGAGAAAGTTCATTGATTCCGCTCAGCCTGTCACCGATGATTGGCTATCCAATACAATATATCATCTCCTCCTCTACATATTTATATCACACATAGATTTAAAGCGTCGCCGGCCGTGTACGCGCCGAGCTTAAGGTGTGAGCGCAGAATTATTATTCCCCGAGGCCACACGGGCCAGACCCCCATAAATTTTTGCTGTATAACCAAAAGTGCTCGACCCGGCAAATTTTCCATTGAATTTTCTTCTCAATTAATTCCACGTACTATATATTATTCGGACAACTATGAGGCCAATAAAAATATTCTAATAAATCAAATCTCTCGCTTATCCCTCGGAGGACTAAAAAATCGGCTAAAAAATTCATTTTCAGATATCGCTTGTCCAATCTTCTTGCAATATTCAACGGAAGAACCCTGCTACAGATTATTGCACGTGTGCGAAATACGATGTAAAGCATTAGGATGCAAAGCAGCATAAACCTAAAATCTCATATTTTCACGGAACCACCAAAGGATTTATATTGAAAGCAAACATAATAATCTTTGAATCGAATGATAACACAGACAGATCCTATTGAAGGAAAACAGAGCTTTGTTTTAATACCTACTGCAAATCACGAATTGTCGTTTACCTACTTATTTTTCCCCACGATCGTATCGCGCGAATGAAAATGAATCAAACGTTTTGTAACGTTATAATTCTTTTTGAATATTAAAGGTTTTCAAACATTGATCGAGCTATATAAGGATACTTCTGTTCTATTTTGTATTATTATTTCATCACGTATTATTGTTGAACTTTTTTAAAATTTGTTTCTTTTAAGTTTTTTTTTTAAATTAAGATAATCCTATCGTTTTTTGTTTTCTTAGGATTTCATTGAAAATTTGCATAAACCTTTTCTTTAATATAATTTTCAAAGGTTTCACAATGTAGATATATCCAGATATTTGTGGTTAAAAATCTCAATTTTCAATGCTCTCTCATGTAAAAAGAGAGAATCCGTATTGAATATTACGATTTTCAATCCTAAATATTTTGAATTCTACATAGTGAAACTTTTTAAATTTTTGCATAGTCTTTTATTATACTTCAAAAATTTTTCCCTTTTAGTTTTTAAAAACATGTAAGATTTATTATCATGATTTTCGTACGTACATGACAAGTACACGTTAACTCGGATGACTTATTTTTATTTTAAGAATGTTGTTCTTAAAACAATAATCTGTAAAAACTTTTCTCAATAAAATTAAGCTCAAAAACCACTTATTCATGTACGGAAAAAACTGAGATAAAAATTTCTTTACTTCACTGTGTACAGATAGAACTATCTCAATAAAAAATTTTATATTTCCATTTAAATTATTGTTTGAAATTACTCAGAGAATTACTCCTATAAATGCAACTTGTGCATTCGTGGGTTTATTTTTCAAAACTGTAAAGTTCCATTTTAAAATGCGTAACAATTTGTTCGACAAATATTACATATAAAATCTCTTAAATTTAATTAAAATTTCCCCATAAAATTTTTTAAGTGAACATATACAATATGTATATATTTATTACCAAAAATTTTGATTAACAATTGACTGTTGCGAGTGTAAGATCATCGAAGAATTAATTTGAAAATGGATTCTAAGCGAGGACATTGAAAAAAAAGTTCAGCGTGTATGCGAATCGTGGTTGTGCTTGAAAAGAAAAAAAAATTGAGTTGAGCGCGGTTGATATGCAACGAAAAAGGCGTGCAACAATGAAAGAGGCAAAAATCCTAAAAGTGTTGAAATTAATTGGTACTGTGACGGCGTCAGAGGCTCTTCGACTCTCTCGCAGGCTCGCCCTCGAGTCACTCATAAAAGTGTATCCACGGTGTTGTGAAACAGCGCGGTAAAAATATTTTCCATCCAATTTTCCGACCTGCGTGCACACGCGACGACACTATCAAATAACATAACTTTTCTCGGTACATACACGTTTTCCGGGAAAAAAAACTGCGATAGCAGGAAAAAAAAATGAATTCCCACATTTTTCTCACATTTTATTTCCGGAGGAAGAAATATTAGCGCCAAAAGGTCCAGAGAGTGTCCGATTTATGATGAAACGTGGAGATGCGCGTTGGCGAATAAAAAAAACATCACGATTTTCTCTCTCGTGTGACTGCTCATCGCTATAGAAAACCGCAAAATATTTTACGGGGTGAAAAATTAAATTTTTAAAAAATAACGAGATCATCGCGAAGCGCTGGAAAGAAGATTAGAATGTATTTTCGAACGAATTACATCCCGAATTAAGTACGCCCCGACGCTCGAAAAAAGTTAACTCGGTGAAATGTGAGAGACTGCGTTCGCGAGGGTAAAAAAAAGGAAAAGATGAGATAATAAGAGATGCGGAGAGACACGCAATACATATATAGCGAGTGAGAAAGAAATGAGGAGCGGGAGATGCGAGGAAGAGAGAGACAGCAGGAAAAAATAATGGACGAGGCAAAAATAATGTGTAAAAAAAAAGAAAATAAAAGAAAGCGGCAAAGGGGTGAAATTCATTGCTCCGGACGGCACAGGGTGTCTGGCAGGTCGTGTACGCGGCGGTAACAGACTCGCAATGCCCTCACCATATATACACGTCTTTATATCGCTTCTCTCGCGCGCCCACTCTCCTCGCTATAATGATGCGTCGAGCGCACCTGCAACGCCTAGTTAATGACGCGTAACTTCATCCCCGTGTGTCTCTCCGTGTGCTCCGGCGCGCGTTTTCCTCTTTTGACCGAAGAACAAAGCATGCCCGGCGACTTCTCCCGCCCACATTTAACCGACTGCTATCGATATAAATATATAGAAATAATATTATATATGGGGTGGAAGCAGGCGAGACGGAGAAAAGGTTTGCTCGCATCACTTGCATCGATTCATACGCGGGCGCGGGGGGTATATTCTCAATTTCATTCCAGTGAGCTTTTCCTCAACCCCTTATATTCATCGCGCTCTCTTTCCCACCATCAGCCTCCTTTGCCGTCGTCGTCGTCGCCGACGCGTATGTCTTCTCAGAGTCGCGGATATACATATCTCCCTCTGTGGATGTTCAATATTGTTTTCTCTCAATATATATTCGCGATCGCGCTTCTCTCCCGTGAGATTCGTCTTGCCGTCGTCATCCTCGTCGTCACCCCTTCTTTCATCCCCCGTTTGCCGTCCCGCTTCCGCTTATTCCTTTCCTCTCTCTATCTCTCTTTTTTTTTGTCCTTCTCGCGATCCGGCTCTTTTCCTCTCTTCACTCTAGCCGCTTTCAACTTTTCCCTCTCGCTCGCTTTTCTCTCTCCCGCTTTCGTGCCTCGACTAAAAGAAGATTGAATTCCCGAGGGGAAAATTCATACGTGGTTTGAGAATATTTGTGAAATCCTGTGAAATTCAAATAAGCGTTTTTCCGATGTCGCCCGAAGATTTTTATTTTTTTTTTGCTTCCTTCCTATATCGTTTATAGTAATAGTATATACGTGTATATATTTATGCACGCTATCTAGGTCTTTTCGTCAAAGACGCAAATCTTTCTTTTCACTGTGCAACCTATATAATATTATCGCCCATCATATTTACTGGACAGCCGTGGAAAAAGAGAGAGAGAGAGAAAGATTCTCTAGCCCCCGTGTCCGCGCCCGCGGAGATTGATTTTTCCCTCTGCGCGGAACCAATATTTTTTTTTTCAGCTTCGGCTTTTTTTCACTCATTTGTCCCCGACGTTGCGCGCGCTGGTCTCATCCGTCCGGAAAATTTGAGAATGGCTCTTTAATTTAAGCTGCTCGCTGGTATAACTCGGGCGCGCACTTTGCCGTTTGTTGAAATTCACTTTGTATACACTTTATTTTGTAACTTAAATGATAACAGGATGTAAATTTCGGGATTGCACATCGGGAAAGTTTGCAAGCCGGTATCTCGCCGTATAACATTTTCACGTTTGCCGTTCGCTCGGTGTACACACGAAGCGAGAGCGGCAACGCGGTTATTCAATTTCTCCTCCTTCCTCGTACGAGGAAGCAGCTTTTCTCCCAAGGTCGTAAAATTACGATAATGACAAGCAACTTGAAACTCCTCGCATCTTCTTCCCGATCATCCGGGCGCAAGAGCTTTTCGCCAAGGACGCACATCGCTCGGTGAAGGGACGACGAGATAACAAGACCGAATTATTATCACTTTTTTGTTCTTTTTTTTCTTCTCATGTACAAAGCAAATCAGGACACGAGCTCTAGTGGCGTTGTTTTGAATTTTTTATTGACACTTTCCCACGCGAGAAAACAAAAAGCTTCCAGATTTAATATTAATCCACCGGATACTCTTTTTTTTCGGTGCAATAAAAAAAAAAAAAAAATAAAATAAAATGCATCACGAATATCCCAAACTAGACCGTAAGTTACTTCGTTATTGACCAATACAAAATTCCGAACGAAAACAAACATTTTTCCAATATGTTACTTTTAAATGGAAAACAAAAAGTTGAAAATTGCCAGCTCTGAAAAATGTTTTAAAGGGTTGAAAATTGGCCGACCTTTTTTTATCATTCCAAAGGTAAAAAACGTGTATGTCCGCAAAAAAAATAATCATTTTTTTGAACTGCCCTAATGTATATATGCGTATGTCAGATTCGTTAATTTTTTGCTCCATTTTGTTTTTCACCTCTTTTTCCGTATTTTTTCTTTCTCTTTATCTCTCTCGATCTCTCGATCCCCCACTTTCAAGGTTTCTTTGGAATTTCTGACTGGCTGATGCTCGTCCTTTTTTTCGGAGTCAAGTCTCGTCGGCGGCGAGCTACGATGAGCGCCGTATACGCGGGGATAGTAAAACTTGTTACGCAGGGATGGGTCTCTCTTTCGTTTCTTCGCCAACTGTTTCTCTACCCCGAGACCTTAATATTCTCTCATCTCTCCGGCGCTTGTTTCGCGCTGCCTCTCGCTCGCCCCGTGCGCCTCTGCCTGATGTTGGCCGCAGTTCGAGGGGGTGTATCGCCGCGATGAGAGACTTCAGTATACTCGGCGCTATCGTTTTCGGGGCTCACGAGCAACGTCCTCGTTCAGCGTAATATATTTATTCCGAAATTGTCTAACGCTGAAAGCTCCCATCTCTCTGGCTCGGCTATGAGAAGGAACCAGAAAAGCAGCGAGCGAACGCTCGGGAGAGAGACCCAGACCCCGTATATATACATACAGAGACTCAGACTAGGGGGAGAGAGAGAGAGCCCTGGAGCAACTTACACCATTTATTTCTCCAAGGAAAAGCCGAAACGATCTCAAACGATCCTCGCTCCAAATATATAACCTCTATATATATTAAATACGCTTTTCATGTATATAAGAATAATACATTCCGCGCACACCTATATACGATCCTACACATTTTTTTCAGTTTATATATATTTGTATTTTTTTCCTCATCTCCTTCTCCCAGAAAATCCTTTTTTTTCTCATTAAAATGTTTATCTTCCGGCCCGATCTCCGAGACTCTTACTTAGCAAATCTTCGTATCCGATTCTCGTATTTTTTCCGAATAACTCGTGATATGATTTTTCTCGTGAAACGTCGAGGAATGACGATGCGAGCGGGGGGGCTGAACGAGAGGCAGAAAACAAAGATCGCGCGCGGTCCGCGGTATCGGGCTTTTTATACACGCGATTGGACGGATATGTAAATACACGATATTCAATTTGACGTTTGTACGTGAGGAGGCTCGCTTCGCATGTGCCAACGTTATTGGCTCAATTTCCTTCTTCGTATATGTCTCCTAGCGATCGCGCACAATCGTCATACACCCTCAATCTTTATACTTCCGGTATATCTCTGCTCGTCTATATCCGCTTCTTTTCATTCGTTTTCTTGTTTCATAACGTTTCTATCTTTATGGATATCCGTTTCGGATTCGTTGACGTGTGAGCAACCCCTTCTCTCTCTCTCTCTCTCTCTCTTTTTCTCTCACACCATATTCATCCCCGAAGCTTTCAAATCGCTTCGCGCGTACGAGGTACACGCTCCGCTCTTTCCACTCGCCGCTCACTATCTTTGTAAATATTACTTTCCTAACCCTTGTCCCCCTTCGGTTTCTCTGCACACCCGGAGTAGAAAACCTTCATATCACGTACGAAACGTACATTTTATACGTCCTCCCTCGCACACGTATAAAAATTCAAATTCTTCTCGCTCTTCTCTCTCTCTCTCTCTCCTTCTCTCTTCTCGACCTCTCGAAAGATATTAAATTGTCAGAGCGGTAAAATCTATTTTTTTTTTCATCCAAGCCAATTTCGCTCAGCGAGTGAAAAAGTATGATCTTGTTTGTGCAATTTTTTAATGAAGGGACACGACACGATAATATACGGTAAAAAAGTTTTCGGTCGATCCGGGAAAGAGTAAATAGCGTACGACTCCCCGGGGATAAAAATAATCTCGTTATACCGCTGCGAATATTTTGTTGGAAAATTTTGGTAAACAGCAGGCGGTGGACACGGCAATACGATCGGTCGACGACGTCGAGCGTGACGACGCTATAAAATTGCATTTCTTTCGGCGGTCGCGAGAGAATATAATTGCGGTGATGTTTCAAATCGACGAGAGTGACGTGCGCTTCCGCATTCGGCAACGTCGTTCGTTCCACACCCAGGTCTCGCGCTTTTACGCTCGGGGAACACTGCACGATATATGTTAAACCAATGGGAAAGCACTCCGAAATATAATTTTAATAATTTTAACAAAAATAATTGATTAAATCCGAAATGACGTATATGGAACGTAAAAATTCGTGGAAAATGCATTAGCGCAATAATGTGCGAGTTCGGCTGCATTTGCGAATTTTATTGTAAATATACGTATAAAATAATAAAATAGAGGTAAATGGTTAATTATTATATATGGTGTATAACTTCGTTTGCCGGTTGACGCATTGTTTCCGAAATATCGATAAATTTGCAATGCACAATTATACTTTTTTTCTCAACACCGTGTGCGTCGCTCGATTCGTCAACGGTCATTGTTTTCCTCTCCGTGTGTGGCACTCGCTCGGTGCTCCGTCGACAATTTCCACGGACGACCGCAGCATATATTGTCCGTGGCTAATATCAACGAGAATGAATACACGGTACGCGGAACCCGAGTCAGGCGTTATAATATAAAAATTTCATCAATTCGCTCGCATGAATTTATGCAAAAAAAAAGGAAGAGAAAAATCGCGGTTTTCCGCCTCGTTCCTCTCCCCATTGTCAAATCATTCTTTTCCATTATCCAACTGGTTACAACGTTTTTGACGCCACACGCGCGCACATCCTGCATTATTCCGACCAGTCGGATAATTGAATACAATCGAGGTTGATTACCATTTTATTGGAATTGTTAAAAGAAACAATAAGAGAAATTGAAAGGCATGTATGTGCGAAACAAAAGCGAAACAGAGACGCGTCCTATTTCTCTTTCATCTCTTTTTCTCTGTATAGCTATATATCTATATATATATATATTAGCTACTTTTTCAAAAGGCACCTCTCCTTCGTGGGTAAACGATTTTTACAATTTTCCAACTCCATTCGTCGACATTCCGACTTCCATTCCAAGGAATCCGTACAGAGCATATTTCGCGTGTATACGATGAAAAAAAAAAAATTCGTTTCAACATTATAATTGATGGTGCTTCACGGTGAATTTCTTTTTTTTTTATTTGCAACGTTTTCAACCCTTCGTGAATAGTTGCAGAACATTTACACGGGAACATTCGTAAAACTTCAGAGATGGTTTATTTTTAGAGTTTTTAAAGTGTATTTTAAATAATAAAAAAAATATTGATTTAGTGAAATTGTAGCTGGCGAAGAATTGGTCGATCGTGCAGAGCGAATTGTGATAAATTGATGAAGGGTGTGCGAATGCGGAGTATAGAGACCGGCAGAGGAGGAATTGGCGCGGTGGTGCATATGGTCGCGAGTTAGCTTCGGAAGTCATTGTATGGTGCACACACGCGGCGATGAGTGTTCAGCTCTCATAAACAGACGCGGACATGTGTCCACACATATCGGAGCCTATAGGATATGTACAAGTACAAATACGTATAAATAAAGTGGGCGAAGAGAAGGACAGCCGCGTGTGGCTCCGCGGGGCGGTGTGTTTTGTATAGGAACGTCGACGGAGAGGGCAGTTTGCGAGAGAGAGAGAGAGAGAGACTCTTTCACAGTTTGCACATTTCCTCTGGGGCTTCTCGCGTTTCGCTCGTTGTTTCCTTCTCTTTCTGTCTCTCTTTCTCTTTCTCTCGCTGCGAGCGTATTTCTCTTTTCCGCTCGTGCCCGACAGGGGCAAAATTTTCTTCTGTACGTATCAGAATGCACACACAACAATCCCGATGGAAGAGAAACTGGGCGACGTTTTCTTTTCCAACTCTTTCTCTTTCAACGTTCTTGTTTTTCACGCGTTCCTTTTTCATGCCCGTCGTTTTGTGCCCGAGAGGTCTTCCCTCTCTCGCGAGAGTCGCGTTATAATAATATATAAACTCCGTCTCGCTCTCGCTTACTCCCTTTACACTTGTACGGGCAACGAGAGAGACATTTTATTTCTTTTATTCGTCTTATTCCTCCGCGTCTTCGTCTTTTTCTACTTCACTGTATATTGCGTCCCATTAATGCTTCTGACATTTCATTTCATACCTCCGCTCGCCTCTTATTATCCTCGTTTCCCCGTGGTTTTATTTTCTCAAGCACCTTAAAATTCATCGATAGAGCGCGTCGGGTTTCAAGCAGCTTGAAACATATATCGCCGCGAGAAATATACGGCGAGGCGCGATAAAATAAGGCGAGCGCGACCGCCGCGAGAAAAAGCAAAAAGTAGACGCGGGGGCAAAGCTCTCTCTCACTTGAAATTTATATCCGCTTTGAAATCTCTTCGTTCGATGAAACCGTCGTGCGCTCTGGTTCAATTTTCTTACTCCGATGCGCCTCGCCTCCCGTTACCGCCATTTTTACTCTTTGTAACGCGACTCCTCTGGCTCTCTTTCGTGCGTTTATCCAAACGGTTGAAAGTCTGTTTTTCATTAAACGAAAAAAAACAAGAAAAATAAGAGCGGGGGCTCCACCGCGCGTTCGATCTTTTTTTCGAGCGATAAATATATATATATATACACGCATGTTGCGCACTTTATTTGAATTCGCGACACACGATAAAAGAGCAGAGACAGCGAAAAGAGAATTCGAAGGCAAAATAAATGTCGCGTTATTGTGCGATGACAAAACCCATTTTTCATTAGATTCGTCAAAAATAAATAAAAACAATCTGAGAGAAACTTGAAAAAAAAATATATATATATATATGTAAGAGAAAGAGAGAGAGGGAGAGAGGGAGAGAAAACAAAAGGGATTGAGAGAGGGTGAGAAGGACGAAGCTCTGCTGGCCTTATATATTGCCACGCCCAGGACACGTATATCCGAGTTCCCGCAATTCCCGCGCACATGCCGTATCAGTCATAGTATATATGGGATCATACTATATATATCTACGATGATAATAAAAATAATAATAATGGTTCGGGTGACTTTAACAAGGATTAAGAAAAGTAGGCGCGAGAGGGTACTCGGTTAATAGTCGGGGCGTAAAGGTCTGACTTAACCGCAAGAGAGGATATGCACACACGTTCAAGAGAGAGAGAGAGAGAAAGAGAGAGAGAGAGATAGGGGAATAAAAATAAAATAAGGGATGCGGCACGAGAATAAAAGTGAGGGATGAAAATACGCGAGAGGGAAAAATATATATTATAAGAGAGCTCATGAGAGTGTACGAAAAAGGGGAATAAAAAGAATTCGCGAAAGAATAAAAGCAGAGCGGTGGGAGTATATGAGGGGGGAGGGGAGGAGGAGGGCGACGAGAGAGAAATAAGCGTTAGAGAGAGAATAAGAGGGAGAGGGCGCATATCACGCTGTCTCTGCGGCTGGGAAAAAGTATAAGTGTCGCGTCGCTCTCTCGCCGGGCGCGCGGTGCTTGAACTTTGCTCAAAAGACGGTGCATAATATTAACCAGAGAGACAGAGGGAGGGAGAAACGAAAAAAGTTGTGAGCGAAGGGAAGCTCGGTGGCGGCGGCAGCCCCGGGGGGGTGAGAGAGGTGGAGAAGACAGAAAAAAAGCTCCAGAGAGACGTCTTAGCGGCATCAGGCAAAGCTCGCGGCGAAGCAGGAGCAGGGTGTGTGTTCGAGGGGGTGGAGATGAGGAGAGCACGAGGATATAGTTCGCCACAAATGCTTCTGGGAACATCGCCGCGCGCGCGACTAAAGCCAGAGAGAAGACTTTCCCGTCCAAAACTAATACAGTCAAGCGGTCTGGCACACGCACGAGCTTCCACGTTCATTGGTGAGCACCCCCTCGGAGAGCGCGCGTGTACATATATAAATTGGTTCGTTCTGGACGTATATATGTAAATAAGGGAGGCTAAAATCCAGTCGTGGAAAGAGACGTACAAATAGATGAAGTCGAGGACGCGCACGTCTCTTGCTGTATATATATTTGTATTTAACGGCGTTATATATATATATATATATATGGCTAGACAAACTTGTACAATATCCAAAGTCGTGTGCTTATACGGAGCGGAATCGTTTCAGGACGTCACTGTTTGCACGAGCTCCCCTGCTGCGCTCTCTTTCTTCCTTTTGCCGCCATTCTTACGCCTCTTTTACTCTGCTCCTCGCTCATCCCTTTTTCTTCTTCCCGTTCTTTGGCTGCTGCTGCTGCTGCTTACATCCACTACAGACGCAGACTTATAGCGTACATACCCAAGCAGATGGCAAATTTGGACAACATTTTATTCTATACGATTCGCAAGCAAAGCATTAAATAAAGCCTCATCTCGAGATAAAATTCACTCGAATAAGCCTTCAAGAATAAGAGCGATTAATCAACCATTCTGCTCCGGGTCACACCTTTGTTTTATGATAATAAGTTTTGTATTAAGATAATATACTGAAGAGACAGTCCCAGTCCTTCAATTTTTCAAGAGACAGTTCAAAAATTTAAAATTTTTGACATTTTAAATGTAACTATACCCATGCACTAAAACCAATTTTTCAAAGACTTTTTTTAATGACGATTTAATGATAACTCTTATATGTGCTGTACAAACATTTTTTATTCTATTAAAGTAGTTGTTTATTGGTGAAAAATATTGTTATTTTCCAAATATCAAAAAGAAATAAAACTTGCACATAATTTTAATAATGTAAATAATCAATTAATGTCACTAACAATTATTTATTTTATTTTATTTATTTACTTTTTATTCATTTTCCTAAATATTTTTGCTTTTTTATTGTTAAGAATAGAATAGTAGTTCAGTCTTCTAAGTTTGGGACATTTTTATACTTATGGCTTGTATCGGTATTTTTGAATTTTAATGCAAAGATATTTATGGTTTAGCACGTGTGCGGAACGCTCGCGCTGACATCCTGTCGTATTTCATCGCGGAAGCGTAAAAGATCAGAATTTTCCTCGTTTGGATTTTGTCTGACTCGGTGAGGAGCAGTGCGCGAAGGCGCGGCGAGGGACGAAAACCGTTCCAACGTTATCGCGAACACGGAAATTCTGTATGTGCATACATTTGTACTTGATGCACTTTGTACATAAAAGTGAGAATATCTCGAAGCAAGTGTCACTCTACGTGATACCTGTGTTTACAATATTTGCCCCTCTTTGTTTATTTACTCTGATTTATTTCTTTCATGCACCTCTACTACCATAAATATGGAAATGCTTTATACTCAGGAAATATATTCAAGAATTCCCCATAAAAAAAGAGTTCGTTTAGCTGAAAAGGGATTAGTTGAAATCTTAAAATTATAAAAGTTGGCACATATACACTTTAACATTTGATCGCAAAATTTCCGGTATATTCAATATGAATTCTTGAATTTCGCCCCGAATAATTATCATTTTCGTTATTTACGGGAAATTTCCGATAGAATAGGCTCTTAAAATCGAATTTAAAAAATTTCAAAAA
>JAPYYW010002459.1:0-20204 GCA_030522545.1 Cremastinae sp. A BG-2022a
GGTCAAGAGAAAGAAAAGATATCGTTAATTGAAATTTTCATGGGTCCCCACGACCCAGTGTGACTGACCAAATTTTTTGAAATTTTTTAAATTCGATTTAAGACCCTATTCGATGGGAAATTTCCCGTAAATAACGAAAATGATAATTATTCGGGGCGAAATCCAATAATTTATATTGAATGAGCCAAAAAATGATTTTTTTAAACAATTTGTTTAATATTACAATATTCTTGAAATTGCAAGAAATATCCGATCACATATCCTCTATGTCCTATATTTAAAAAGACATGAGAGAGACCTCTGATTAATCGGAATAGAGCGCATTATGCATTACTATATGAAGTATGCACCTAGAAAAATAGCTAAATATCAATTCAAAATGGAATCGCAATAAAATATTAATTTAAACATGTCGAAAAGGAAAAAGTGGTCGCGTTGTTGCTCATCAACATAAAAAAAACACTTGAAAAATACTTTAAAAAACACTTTTAGTATGAAATTTGATTCTGGGTCATCGACCTGAGAACTTTGGAATTTGAGACACGTTGAAAACATAAAAATTTGCAAGGGGCAATAAATAATGGAAGGAATAAAAGTAGTCGGGAGAGGATAGATACATAGTTTGGGAAAGTTGGAAAGGATTCCCGGGTCGGAGCCCACGCAGTTTTCTTTCTCTCGCTGTGTGTGTCTCGAGGCAGGAGGGTTGGAGAACACACGGTGCCTTTGTATAATCGATACGGATTGTACGGTGCGATCGCATCTGTTCCGAGTCGCCCGTGCATTTCTATGGACTTCTCCCGTACATAGGATGGTAAATGACGAGGACATATATCGTTCTTCGGACGAGGGAGAGACGGATAATATCGATCGGTATTCTCCTGGAGCATCGGAGCGTGTGTGTGCATACCTGCCGGCTATTACCCTCCCCGTTGCCACGCTCGTCCATTAATGAGAAGCGAAACAAACCTACATTTTACATCGTACCTTCCGTAGCGTCCAATAAGAAATTCTCGGGAAAATATGAGCAAGAGCGCGAGGAGGACGAAAAAATATAAGGAATGAAAGAGTGAGCGAGTGAGAGAAAACGGGACGATGGCGTGACGAATGTCGTCGTTTGTTACGATCTTTTCCCCTACTTCTCCTCCACCCCCCCGCTTATGGCGCTTCCAACGAAAAGTTTCGCTATTCTTCCCATTCGGAGTACACGCCGCGTGAAATAAACCCGGATAATGCCCGGGCTGCTTAACCTCTTCTGCGTCGACGATTTAACAGACGTCAACGTTTAGTATACGGATTTGGGACAACAGAGAGAAGGAAGAGAGAGACTCCGGGACCTCACACGGAATTTTCTCGAAAGATTCATAGCTGGAAAGCTCTCTCCGAGTGGATCAAAGGAAATCTTGTTGCCCGGATCCACTGTACTCGATCAGCTCGCGTCGTTTCGTTATTTTTTCCCCTCTCGAGCATATTATTCTTTTTTCAACTATGTATCTATCTCGCGTCTCTATGCGCATACATTTTCATAAGGGATATACTTTTTAATTTGATTCTTCTTATATTCAGTGATGATAAGAAATACTTTGTGCTTTTCAGGGATGATTTTTTTTAACATACTGAAAATGTCAGTATACACTCTAAAAGATTATTTTATTGCATGTCTCCAACTGATTGAATAATAAGATTCTGTGTATATTTCCATAGTAATGATAAAAAATAGTTTGTACTTCAGAGTTGATTATTTTAACGTACCGAAGATGTGTTAGTACTCAAAAATATTATTTTTATTGTATTTTATAATGCTAATAATTTGAAGAGATCTTGCTGGAAGGGCTAAAATTGTCGAAACAATCGGCGAATATCGAGATTCGGAAGTTCTGAAAATTTTACAATACGGGATAATGCCAAGTTGGTCGATATGTGTATAACGCGAAAATCTTGCAGTTTCTAGTCTACCGAATTCAGTGTACGTAAACGAGAGACTGTTCGACGTCGTCTCGTTATTCCTCTCCGGTATTGGCTATAAAACACGTCGAGGAGGGAGAGAAAGCGATGAATACGGAAGTTGGTAGAACGCAAACGAATCGATAGTGCGAGGCATGCAGTTATTCCGTTCTTGATATACCGGAAGTAACACTTGTTATACGGCGAACTGTATATTCGAGGAGAACAGGGAGGAGCGAGCGATCGCTGTACGAGAACTTAATGAAGGTTGCACGTGAATATATCGCGGATACAATATACGCGCTCTCGTATAAACGCGATTCCCTCTACCGGTTTAATGACTAACGGAACTTGAGTACATTTTCCCATTTTACGCGTACTCCGCTCGCGCCTTCTCTTGTATTTGGGTTACCGAAAACTTGGCAAGTGAAAATTACGGATATTTTTCTTATTTTACTATACTTGATGAGGTACAAAATAAACTGCATTTCGAATCTCTTTTAAACCATTTTTTTTCAATCATGTACATTTTCTTCAATTTTTCATAAATTCGTATTAATAAATGAATAATTTATGTTAAAAATTATTTTAAAAGTTATGCAATCTGATATTTTCCGTACACGATAATAATGTTTATTGTTTCAAAATACATATAATTCAGAAAAAATATAATGAAAATTAAAAATTTTTAACTTCATACTATCGCAAGTTGTTTGGTTAAACCGAAAATATTTACCATTTTCATTATCTGCTAAAAATTTTCGATTGAATTAGACCTACACAATTGAAGAATTTTTTCATTGAACATTTTTCACGAATTTTCAGCCTGCATAAAATTTTCAAGTTAATAATGTACATAAAAATTATACGTCACTATTTTAGTTCTTATGGATGATAACTTTATTTAAATTACTGGTCCAATAATCCAAATATGAAAAATAAACAAATAATTGCTAGTGTATGCAACTCATATCGAAGAGAATAATATTATCTCATACTGAATTGTGTATACACTAAAACTTATTTTCGTTCTATATATACCTAACACGAGATACAACGAAAATAAACCCTCTATTTTTCGCGTTACGCAACTCAAAACTGCAGCTATGTTAATTCACTCTTAAGAATGCACTCGGTCCTTCTCGGTGCTCTGAATAAGGGAAATCCTCCCGGACACGGAATTTCAATTATCGAGAGGCGCTGCGACGGAAAAGCCGGACAAAAGGGAAACGATTGTATTAAAGATACGAGCACTTTCCTCCATTCGTATGTAACTGGCTCACTGAATTTATTTGAGAAAAATAATACCTCTCGCTTTTTCTTTCGAAAGGAAACTCAATGAAAGACTTTTTTAGAAAACCGAAACAATAGTCTCCACTGTATATTCTCCTTGCAACGAAGAACCAGAAGAAGAAGAGGATGAAAAAAGGCAACAAAAAAATATTCAGTCGTCCTAAAAAATATGAAAAAAAAACTCCCGTAAAGGGACACGCCATAATTTTTAATCCTGAATGGAGTGAAACGAAAATAAAACTGGTCGAGATCGTGACACGTTGTTGGACGCGTTGAAAAATTGTCCGGCGAGGGAAAATGAGCGAGAGAAGAATGGAGGCTGGGCGTTTTTATCGCGGAAAAAAGGGAGATTCGATCCGTGCAATAACGGGGAATACGTCGGTTTGATTTCGAGGATTCCACGGAGTCTCGAGCGATATTTCGTGTACGGGTCACGAGGCGCGAGCGTTGACGCGCACACGGACCAGCTGTCCCAGTTTAATAGAGCAATAAAGACGTGAATGGAGCTCTGATTTATGCGTCTCCTATTATTAACAGCCGAGGCTTAGACATGGATAACGCGCGTAGGTAGCGAGTGGATTCCCTCCCTCCCCTCCCCCCGGCCCTCCCGTCTTTTTGTCCCCCTTGTCCTCCCTCTCTTCTCCCCTTCTCTCTCTCTCTCTCTCTCTCGATGCAGTAAATTACGCATCGTCGGAATTGTCGGTAATAAGTTCAAGCGTCCGTTATTACGATATCCGTGACGACTCGCTTCTTCCTTTTATTTCCATCGACGACGAAAACCCGCGGGAGCGAAAGAACCGGGAAACATATATATATATATTCTATATGCGAAGAAGAAGAAAAAATTCCCTTTGTCCTCTCTTATTATAAAATTTGAGATACTTTACGATTCGGGGAACGAAATGGAAGCTGGATTTCATTCTGGAATCAAGAATACACACTCTTTTTTTTCTCTCCTTTCTTTTCTCTTTCTTTCTTTCTCTCTTCCCGCCCCGAGAGCTCTCTCGCTCCCCGGTAAATTTTATTGGGGGCTGTAGAAGCAAATGACGAGAATCCCGAGACGATGCGCCAAACAAAAGTCTTCAAATAGGCTTATGAATATAATCTCGCTCTCTCCTCGATGAGTCGCTTTGTTGCCTATCAGGATGATAAATAATAATAATAATAATAATAATAATAATAATAATAATAATAATAATAATAATGGGAATCATTCTAATAAAGTCGTGAAGAACGAGATTATGTTCTGTAAGCCTATTTCGACTCTTGTTCTGCACAAGAATCGAGCCCGAGGGTTCAACATCTTTTTTTTTTATTGCATTTTTCAAAAATATATCCAGACTCTTACGAAAACGTGATTTTTTTCTTTTTATTTTCTTGAAGTGCATCAGCATGAAAAGTTTTATTTCTGAGAAACCGTTAGGAAAAATAAAACATATTTTTATGGAGGTCTTTTATTTTTCACTCGATCCATAGAGTTATATTTTATTCCCACCGTAAATAACGGGTGTACGCGTTAATATATCATGTTAATTGAATTATTCATTTTTCGGTCGAATTTGATCGGTATGGGGAAAGTTTACGAGTCGGGAGGATAATTAATTTCGTGTAATTCGAGATAAACGGGGATTGGACGCAGGCGTTGCGCAAGCAAACTCTTATCTAAACGATTCACCTGTCACCCGGAGCGTTTTCTCCGCGACGTGTGTCTTCACTTTCCCAGTTATTTTCGTGCCGGTTCTCGTACGCGCCTCTGTCCCATCTGAGAATAGTTGGAGTGAGGTCACTCGAACGCGCCTCTCTAACTATATCGTGAATACCCGATGCGGTCGGCTTCACTTCAGGCGGCTCTCGACGCGCTCTTTAACGTCGTACGTGGCAATAATCAAATGCCTCGCCTGTCACCGAGCTCTCGTGACTACTTTCGGGCTCGCCCGATCAAACTTTCGTTTTCTACTTATTTTATCTTGAAATATAATATTCAAATAAATTGCTCTCGTTATTCTCGCAATTGGCGTGAGAAAAAAAAAGTCGGCGAATATTATGTATGCAGATTGTAAATTTTATTTCAAAACCTCTGGACTTTAATTTGGATCGTTTTATTTGGCTGTGGATTTTTTTTTCGAGCGTTTAATAACTCTTGAAAAAATCGTAAAATGGCTAGGATCAGTGACCCGTCAATTTGAAGTGGAAATTCTCGTGTACATAGCTCGAGTAAAACGAAAAGCACTGTGTAAACTAGAGAGTCAAACAGCCTCGAGAGTAAGATATTCCGTCGAGTGTCTAACGATGAGTGATCATCGGCACTCGAGATTCTCAACTTTACGCTCGGAGAAAAAAAGAACTCGAATTATTTGCCGTTCGTGTTGAACAAAGTAAAAAAAAAGAGGTGAAATTAAATTGTTTGATAAGCCTCTGATAAATCGACAGTTCTCGTCGAGTCTTCTCACGACTGGGAGATCGATTCGAAGCTTTCCTCGTGGGAACATTTTTAAAGAATATCATACGTCCGTTCGATTTATTTTTTCATCGCGCCAGAATTCGTGGATCTTCTTTGTTCCGTCGCTTTCCTCGGAGAGAAATATCAATATTCCAGCCAGTTTGAAGACTGGATTGAACGCCGATCCCCCAAGATTCCTGGGAAGAGACGAAAACTTTGCTACGGCTAAGTTCAGGGGTCGCAGCCCGAGACGCGCGCGCACTCTGTGAAAATAAACGTATTACGTTTCCGCGTCTGCGTTGCCGTTCGCGGGAGTCTTCGCGATCTTACTGATTTGCGATTCAGGACGATAATCCTGGATCAGACTGTTGATACAAGATCCAGAGAACCCAACTAAGAATAATTCGTCCATCTCCTCTCAGACGGATCGGTATAATGTATACTTACGCTACAAATGCATATAAATCATTTGTCCATTTCTGTACGTGGATATTCCAAATCCTCGGGTTTCAAATCTTCTCGAACTCGAATACAGGGCGAGGCAAAATCAAATTTCACAAAAATTCCCATTAAAACCCGTCCCTTTATTGTAAAACCAAACAAATCTATCGATGGTTAAAATGTACACAAAGAAATAACCATAAAAAAAACTTTTAAAACAAATTTAATAAATCCCGAATTTAAAAATCTATACCTAAAAAAAATCTAAATACAAATATAGTTACACTTCTAAAATAAAATAAAATTGTGTATTCCACTAAAAGTTTCTTGAAATTAAAAAATATTTCTATTAAAAAAAAAATAAAAACAAAGTTTTATAAATAATTTTTGATAAAGGTATAATATGTTCTTCCAGTCGAAGAATCATTTTTAAAGCTTAGTGTGAAACCGCCTGTGCATTTCGAGCATTAATTCGAATTTAAATGTATACCTACCGTGTGTATTTTGCTCGCGCTTAGGGTAAATGCAAATCCAGGATATTATTCCACGGGGCACGCGTGTACACGCGAGCCGAAAATCTTGGATAGATCTCTATTACCGAACGGCGAAATGGAAAATATGTATATAGATATTCGAAAAAGGAATAAGGGCCGTGAAACAGGACGGGATTTTGTCGGGGGGTAGGAATATATCCGCGACCCTAAAATACTTGTTGCGAATCGGGTATAACTCCGGGGATTACGCAAAGCTGCGTAAACCGATGAAACGCGTCGAGCACGTTGTATTCAACGCCCAACGTACGAATTTTTTTCCCTTCCCCATATTTAACCAAGAAAATAAAATCCCGGACTATTTCTCGCTGAAATATGTTTGTAAAAAATATTCCGTTGTATTTCGGGATTAAAAATCTCGTTTGCTGCGCGAAAGGAAAAAGAGAGAGATGGAGAGAAAGAAAAAATATATTACGAAGCATCGCTCATGGGTCAACTAACACGGTTATTATCCAGCTCTTGAATTTCTAATGGCACGTTAATTTTCGTAGGGAGAACGCACTCGTTTGCTCAGCTGGCGATCGATTCACCGCGCGGAACATTCGACGTAAATACAGACAAAGTGTTTCCAACGGAACAGCTCGGTGCATCCGCGAGATCCGTATACAATGAAAAAGAGGCAGGGACGGCCGCGTGTTTGCACTCTCTCGGGATCGGGGAGACTAAGATTCGTTTTACCTCGTTGGAATCGAGAAAACTCTCGAAAATTTACTCGACTCATTTCACGCCGAATTAGCCTCGTTCTCTATCATTTTCATGACACACTTTTCGACAGGAAGAACGTAGTTTTCGATCGAGAATTTTAAAAAAAAATGTATACTTAAATTGGATTCAGAGCTCGTTTTAAACATGTATGTATAGGCCAGGTAATCTCTCAGCAAAAAGTAAATTCTTGATTTTCAAATCATAAAACTTGGGCTTTATTGCAGCATCAATTCGTAACTTTAAGCATGTTTTATGAACAGTTTTTAACATTTTTTTAGTACGGTGTACACTCTCAATAGGGCCGCTTTTCTAGTTCCTCCAGATTTATTTTTTCGATTTTAATTTCAAAGGTTTTAATAAAACCTTTTTTTGCTGACAATGAGTCTTGTACACTCGTGAAATTTTCAATTTGCTATAGCTTTCCTTTCTCTTGACGAAATTAGATTTATTAGGGGGGAATTATTAAATATTTTTGCAAAACGAAGAGAATGGCGCAAGAGTCACGTAAACACATCAATTATTAAAAAAGTTATCACACCCTGACAATTTTTACAAAAATGGAAATAAAAAAAAATACCTTAAAAAATTTGCAAAATTTTTCGAAATTTTTTTTCGATTTTGAGAACCTATTCGATCGGAAACTGTCCCGTAGACAACGAAAATGTAACTTGTTCGCGAGAAAATCCAAGAATTCATATTGAAAAATTGAAAAAAACTGATTAAAAATTCAGCTTTTTGGTTTACTTTTTTCGATAAGGAGGAATCGATATTAATGAACACGCTCGATTAGTTTTTTTCGGTTTGTGAAACTTTTATCCAAACCCTTTTTCAGCTTCGCGACGAGATAATGAAAAAAAAGAAAATGGCGAATCGCGGTTTGACCCGAAGTGACCCGTGCAGGATCTCGTGATCCTTGACGATTTTAAAGTCGCTCAGCCTCATCAATCTGCGGTCGGGCCTGGAGCATTAAAATGCATTAGGCTTCGAAACCAGGGGCCCGTGTGTGTGTGTGTGTGTGTGTGTTGCGCGAATAGAGCGTTTGTGGAGTTTCGTGCTACCGGGAGATCGATCGATGGCAATAAGCGCGCACAGCCTGGCATTATAGCTATCTCCGAGCCCCCTTTCTCAATTTTTCTCAATCCGTGCCCCCGATATCGTTATGTTTGCCACGAGAGCCTCGCGGAGCTCGGTGTTTTATAAAAATCGTTTCGAGAGCTCGGTCCCTTGTTTGCGCTCATATTAGGCGGAAGAATGAAAGGAAGGATGCCAAACAGAGAAAGTTGAGGGAAAAGAACGAGAATGAGAAATCCTGAAAGAAAGGAGCGAGAGAGGTAGAGAAAAAGGCGACGTAAAACCTTTCGGGACCAAAGGGTACGAATGTTAACAAAGGTTTCATGACTGAACAAACTCGCTGGACTCTTGTTCTATCCAAACAAAAAAAAAATCTTCAAAAAAATCTCAAGAGCTTGAGCGAAAAGGCAAACAGGGCGAAAAAATGATCTCTACGAATGCTTTTTTTCGACGTAACACAAATTCAATCGTTCGAACGTCATCGCGATTCGTACGCTCGGGGACGATGAAACGAATCACGAAATCCGTGCCAGGAAGACACTTTTCTGACAGGCGAGCACAATGACGAGATATTCGGAAGTTTCCTGGGAACGTGACGGAATAATAAATATACATTGCAGCTACTGGATTTTCGTCGCGCCCATGAATCTAATACGGTCCCGGTTATATAGAGGACTCGAGGCGTGTTCGTGACTCTTGTTTCTCTTTTTTGCCGTCCTTACGGCGAGCGCCGCCGAAAAGGGACAAAAAGACGCGAGCGAGGGAGAGAAGAGGGAGGACGAAAAAAAAAAACGTCGCGGTCGGTTTTACGAAGTGAGAGATGGAAAAAGAGGAAAAAAGGCGCAGGACTCGTGTGGGATTGACTTTGTCGCCGCGCGAGGGCGGTTAAGGGATTCGAATCACGTAGAAGACACGCTTCCTGGACGACGAAAGAGAAGAGGGAGAGAGATGACGAAAGGAGGGAGGGGGGGAACGAGAAAAAGAAGAAAAAACGACGAGATTCAGCTCGTGGAACAGCATCAAACATAACATACTGAAAAATATATATATATGTATTTTTATCTCCCTTCTCTCTCTCTCTCTTTTTTTCGAAAACGTGAGCGGGAGGCTTTGACGCGCGAGCTTTTTCTATGATCCGGCGACAGTGAAAGATGAAAAGAGACGAAAATCGTATATGGACGTATTTCAGCGAGACTCGGCTCCGAAGTCACTTGTCGCGCGTACTTTCCGCGGGATTTTTCGAGGAGAAGGGCCAGAAGACACGTGCCAACCGTTATAAATTTCTTCACGGCGAAATTTCATTTATAACCGTACGCTCGAGTCATGCAGAATTCTTCGTTTCCTCTCCCACGAACTCGGAAACTTTGTCTCGAATCGCGCTCTTTTTTTTCCCCGGTATAATTACATTTTCTTGGGGAATTCTTGAAAATGATGGGAGTGGAAAATTCGAGGGCGCCGCGCGACGTATTTCGCGGGCCAATTTTTTTTTTGCGAACGTTGGACCGCTCGAAGAATTCGTCCCTTAGGAAGCGAGTTTACGAGCCCTCCACATATTGCACGGAATTTCGGGGAATTTATTATTCCCGTGATCGTGCGAGCGGGCGCGCGCGAGACGGAAATACAGACGCGGAAAGCCGGCCGGGAAAATTCGCTCGAATGTGTATACGTCGGGGCAATTACGCGGGGCTCTCGCGTCCGGACTTGCGCTTTCTGCGTGCATCGTGTGCGGATATATCGATGGCTTTCCAGCTAAGAAACAAAAGGACGCCCGAGATATCGTCTCGACCAGACGGCACCGTCCTCACGTTTTCCTCCCTTACTCCTCCCTCCCAACCCTCTCTTTCCACGATCCTGTGATCTCGAAGCCAATTTACGGCCTGTCCGACACGACGTTCTCGACTTCAACCCCCAAACGTGTCGCAGATCCCTGAAACTCCCTTGAGCTGCGATGACGATGACGACCAAGTCGCGCTCATAACTTTTTCGTCTCGCAATAAAATATCCTGACGAGAAAAAAATGGGTTTAATCAAAAATGTTTTAACAATTCTCTCTGACGAGAAAAAAATGGTTTTAATCAAATATGTTTTAACAATTCTCTTCTTTTGTTGAAAATAAATTTATTTATATGGTTTTTGATCGACGGGAAATTTCTAAAGTGTGAGGAAAGATAAACAATTTTTTTTAAAATTTTAATTACACAAAGTTTGTCTTGAATTGACGTAATTTTGATGAAATGACCAAACACAATTTGGCTGACTGTTTTATAATTGTTTCAATCGAGATAAATTATTAAGACTACAAAATTATTACGATTTTGTTTGTTACGATTAAGTATTTTGTTGGTTTGTATTACGAAAATTTTATCGAAATCGGTTCTCTAGTACATATATTTTTTATCAATCAGGTTTGAGGGGAAGCATAATTATTTCAAGGAACTGATACTTAAATATAAAAATTTTTGTAACATTACCAAAAGACTTGCTACTCAATGTTACATGTATTATGCAAAAATTAGAATACAACAAATTTTCTAAAAGAACAAGTCAATTTAGGAACTTGTTAAAATGGAATTTTTTACAAACAAAGTTGCATATATAATGTGCATGAATCTAACAAACAAATCAAAACTTACATTCCAAAATATTCTTCATGTTATTGAGTTGCTTAATCTGCATCTCGCTTTTTTATTCGCACCGAATGGTGTTAGCAAGAATAATGTTACTTGATTAATTTTACGCACTAAATGGTGTTTATATTGCGATGTTAATTATTTACACTGATCAAACACAGCATACCAAACCACATCTATTAACACCATGCCATTCTACACCAAACAGTATGGGAACGATATAGATAAAAAATGGTGTTAAATTAACACCACATTTTTTACAGTGAGTCTTATAATAAAGTATATATAAAAATTAAAAATCTGCACCTCATCGTTCAATTGACGAGTTTATCACAAAATTCAGTCACTTGGTGTTAATCGCCAAAATGATCTCACCGAAAGTTAAAACTAAAAAAAGGAGATTAAAAAAACTTTATCAACGAAGATATCAAATTTTCTTCACGTTTCGATTACACTTCCGATACTTTCTTATCGGCGGTTCCAACGGAGATAAAACGGGCGTTTCATCACCCCCGACGGCACAAATTTTCGACGCTGCCGATTGCACTTTGTTTCGCGAGCTCGTGGCTGAGATACGAGTTTATCGGTGTATAGGTATCCGCGATACACTGCGGGATCGGGGTCTAATCGGTGGGCCAATCCGTTGAACCGCGAGTTCGACCTTTTCCACTGCATTTTCTGCTCAGCGGCATCAGACACGGAGTTTCGATTACCGATAATCACCAAAGAGCGAAAAACACAGAATCAGAAGAAAAGGCAGAGAAATGCGCGAACGAGAGAAACAAGGACGCGGAAACGACGACCGTGGTAAAAAGATAAAAACTCGAGCCTTGGACGTTGCAATAAAAAATGAAAAAAAAATATAAAGAATCGGGGGAGAAACAACAAGGGGCGGGGAAAAAATGTGGTTGATGGCTCTCCGGGTGAAAAAGTTGAACGAGACCCGGGGAGGAAGCAGAAATGAGAAAAAAAAAGAAAGGAAAAACAAAACGAAAACACACGAGGATTCGTAACCCGGTGCCAACAAACTTTATAGTTTGTTGAATTCTTCGGATTCCGCAATATCGCCAGGTAAACTGGGAAACTCCGTCGAGCGTGGCGGGGAGAGAGATTTAATGGCATCCGTCCCTTTTTTCGCTCCAACCCTTTTTTTCGCGATAATAATAACAATAATGACAATAACAATAACGCTAAAAAAGTAATGACGCGCAGAATGCGCTTTTCCGTTTGCGATAGAATTTCTCGAATTCTCACACTACCGTGCATTTAATTCTTGGGATCCTTGAAAAAAGGAGTGAGAGAGAAGAAGGAAAGAGTAATGAGAATGACCTCGTAGTTATGCAAAACTTCCCGCTATGGACAAAAGCAATAAGCAAAGGCTTTAATCTAAATTGTGAAAAAATATCCATCATCCAGTCCCGGATTATCAATTATTTTTCCATGGGATCGCGCGGTCCTGGAACGGCTATATCCTTCGAGCATGAAAATAACAATAATGAAGATAATAAAAATGAAAAATGCACGCGTGGACGATCGGCGCTTGAATTAAGCATCATCGTGCTCCTCGGGCACAACCGTTTCATTACAATCGTGACTTCCACGTACGTGTAACAAATAAATACACGCTCCGTCTCCGTCATCGTTGTACTCCCCCTATATCGCTAATTGTCCAAGTATACATAACTGTTACTTTATGTAACCGTCAGGATAAAATTATTCTTCTAACCTAAATAGGTACTTTTAGAAATCATTTTTTCTGTGGAATTTTTCACTTGGCATGGACTGAGATATTTATTTATACAATTTGTTATTTTTATGGAATTTTTGATATGTATATTTTTATAATAGAAGTCTCAATTTAAAATTCTAAAGGGTTTTTCACTTGTTATTTATTTTTAAAAATAATTCGCTTCAAATTTACATTTGAATTAATGCTTGATACATAAAATTGTCCGCAAGTATACATAAAACTGTTATATTATGTAATCGTGAAAATAAAATTATTCTTCGAAATTAAATAGGTATACCAATATAAATAATTTCTTTTTATTTCTCACTTGGCATTAACTGAGATATTTGTTTCTAAAATAACTAATTTTTTGGAACTTTAGAAGAATTGTTTTGAAGAGTTTTGAAGGGTTTTCCACTTGATGTTCATTCAGCAAATATCAAAATAAAATAATCTAGTTAAAATTCAAATTTAAATTATTACTTTATATTTTATACCTATTCAAAACTAATTTTACATCTTAATTTTTAATGAAAATACCTTCGAGAAAGTTCTTGAAAAAAATCTTTACCTAATGATATACCCTGTTTAGTCTACACGTATACAGAATTTTTTTGAATTGTAAAAAAGAAGAAAAATTTCATGAGAGCCCGTCTTCGAAAAATTTACCAGGGACGATTTTCACTGTCGTCGTGGTATAAAGTATCACGAGGCTAAATAATATATAAATATAACTGTATAATAATATCTGTACAGCGGAGGAATCATACCGTCCGGTTATTAGCCCCGTCGCTTCTATGATTAATGCTTCGGTGGAGCTCAGTAAATTGGCCTTCGCTCGCTCTCTCTCTCTCTCTCTCTCTCTCTCTCTCTCTCTCTCGCACCAGGCATATAAGCGAAGTATATAAGAGTACACATCTTGGAAAGTGTAGGACAAGCGTACAAGTCCGTGTGTGTAAGCGTGGAGCACGGAAGAAGCGTCGGATAAATGCACGTCACGTGCCTTCTCTCTCCCTCTTTTTTCTCTTCCTCACTCGCGAAGGGACGTGGGTTTCGCGTATCGCGGCTGTTGATGAAACTGTCCTGTGTAGGTGTCCGAGCGGGATCCGCGAAAATCCTTCAAGACACGAGGGATGAGGGAAAAAATATAAGACGCGTCGGCCCCGTGTCAGTAAAAAACTGTCTCTCCGAATTCTTATTTCCTTATTTTTCCTCGTGCACCGAGATATCGCGTTTTCTTCAATGAAAAATAAATAAAAGGGTATCGGACGGCCGACGAGGGCTTCGAGTCTGTTCTCGATAAGTCCGAAGTGCGAAACAATGAGAGAAATCGAGAGAGAAAATAAAAAAAAACAACGAAGGTATATATACGTGCATCACGTATGAGGCAGGAAGAGTTGGCTCGTCGTCGTAAAAGCTGTAAGACATCCGGTCTCCCTGGATACGTCACTATCCTGGGGAAAAAAAATTGCCAACCGTGGCATCCCGCGTGTGCTCTTCTTCTCTCATCGGTACGTCCGTCACGGAACGAGTTTCGACATTCCCCTTACGCAAGATATCGTACTTGATCTTAATTTGGTATTGTGATTTATTACTTGTTTCTTCTTTTTGGACATGCGACGGACCACACACTAATTTTTATTCGGGATGTTACCTCTTAATTTACGGCCCGGTGTATATAAATTATCATTTTTTTTTATTTTTTAGGAAGTGCCTGGCATTTTGTTCTTGTGCTCGTGAAAAAATTCGATTCACGACTTTTTGTTATGATTTTATTGTCGACTTGGGTTGGTCCTAAAAATCGACTATTTATTTTTTTTTCGTGGACACGTGATTAATACACTTATGATAAAAATATATTAAAATAAAAATGGAAAATTTCTTTATTCGTTCAGAATGTTTAGCTCAAATAAAAGTCAATATTTATCTAAATGGGAAATAATAAAAATTACTTTCAGGAATCATTAAATAAATTAGTCATTAGTCTTAGTTAAACTATAGTCATCATTAAAATCAGTCTAAAATATTATCTGTTTTACTTTATATATTGCGTGGATGTTTTTTCTTTTTTTCATTTCTCTTTCATTACGCAGAGATGATTTTTTTTCCAAATATGTTGATTCTCGACTTTTTTACGACTTTTATTCAGTGTACAGATATATCTTTATCGTATATTCATCTTTGCGAGCGTTCTTTTTCTACGAAAGTCGATTCATACTCATTCGTTCGAGACATTCGTCTAGACCGGCGGGAAAACACACTTTGAGGGGCGTAGAAAACATTTTCCCTCTATATTTTATCGGATCTGCGTACTTAGAAATTCGTATCCACGTATTCCGATAGAGAAGAGGATAAGAGAGGAATTCATTTGAGACGGGAAAAGCTACACACGGCCGGCTCAAAAGATACTTTTGGCCCTTTTTCGAGATTGCTCACTGGCTGGCGCATTTCATTTCGAAGGATGAAATTCGAAGCTGAAATAAACCTTCGGTATAGCAACAATCAGAATCAAAATACAGGGAGCGCGGAGCACGCGAGAATGAAAAAAAAAGTGGCGTATATCGAGTAGATATATATTCTTTTTCCGGGAAAAAAATTTCGTGCCGAAAAGCAATTGTTTTCTCGACGGGCGGAGAAAAACTCCGGCTGGTATATTCTTCTATTGAGTCAGCGATAACGCGATAACGAAAATATCCGATTATTCGTACAAGGCAATAAAGGGGCGAGCGCTTTGCGATTCCATCGCTCGTCGTGGGCGAAGTAAGGAGAATAAGGAGCCGGATGGAAAATTGCCTGTGTCATGCGAGTGCCAAATTCGATTTCTCATACACGAGCCTGCCGAGCAGGCTCCCTTGAGAATTCGGAGCGTGCAGTTGTCGTTGGCAAATTCTTTCCGTCCCCGAGGGTGTCGCGGGGAAACAAAGCCTTAATTCGACAAGAATTTCCCTCATTTTCCATCGAAGAACAAATTTTCATTCTTCGGCGAAAAATATAGCAAAGAGAATAAGAAAGAAAATAAAGCCCATGAATAAAAAAAAATCAATGAATAAATTCTCGAGCATCGAGAAGTATTATTCAAAAAAAGCGAAGAGAACGAATTCAGCCGATGCGCAAACTCGTTATTATTCCGTGTGTTTTTCTCTCCGGAGCTCGCATCGCGTTCGAAGGGGTAATTATGGGGTGGAGATATATCTGGCCAGAGCCACAGGCCAGTTTCCGAGCAGAGGGAGAAAATCGAGGGAAAACATCGGGACGAGACACACGCGACGAGTCTCTTTCCCTTCTCTCCTCTCTTTCTCTCGAATGTCCGGAAAATACGGCAGGAAAGGAAAATGAGAGATAGACGGACATCAGAGCCCGAGACCCCCTGCAGTTCAATGCACATACATTTTTCTCTGCATGTGTGAATTTTTGTGTGTGTGTATTAACCCTTGAAAGTGATGGTTTAATCTTCCACTGTCCTCTCATTTTTCTCTCCGCCTTCATTCCTCCATATTTACTAAATTCGTTTCATCCCGTTCCGACCGAAGAACGCAAGACCATATTGTATTTCTCCGCTGCCTCGAAAACCACGATTATTATTCCTCTCTTCGTTATTTTATATGTCTTTTTCCACTTTTTTTATCCACCGAGACATAATCCCAGGATTTTTTATTCAACGGCGCGTCTTTTAAATAAAAATAACATATAATGAAAAAAACGGCCTGATGCTCGAAAATAATGCATAAATTTTCATTTCCCCCACCCATGCTCGCGACTTTTCCTAACGAGCCGCTCGTTTTTTTTCTGTTGCAGATAATAGGTGCGAGAAAATCGTCGAAATGGAGGCATGAGCAGTTCCCGAGAAAAAAACTGGTGAGTCTTTCATACCTCATCATCATTTTTTTGAGAGACGACAGGAAAAATTTTCTTCTCTCTCACAGAAAAAAAATATGTAAAAAAAAATGAAATTTTTTTTTTTCGTCGCGATAAGAAAAATACAGAGCGAAAAGAGGGCTGCTTTTTTTCGCAGCATCTGAATCGCATATTTTCTCTCGATTATATTTTTTTCTCCCCCGGGTTTCTCGTTCTCGACGTTGTCCCCGGATGCGCGACACTTTTCTTCACGGCGTCTCGCCCGATTCTCGCGCTATCTGAATCGTAACGTCGCCCGTGAACGGGTGAAAGACGACGTCTTCCTGCGAGAGAGCTCGCGATTCTCTCTGCTCGCTACTCGATTCCGCGAGGGAAGGAGCGTTCAACAATCGCGCGCATTTACGGCCCGTCCCTTTTTTTTCTCCGTCTCTCTCCGTTTTTCTCGCTTCTCGCTCGTGTGTAGGCCGGTGCGAGCAATAAAGAGCTTCCCGAGAATATCCGAGGGGCGTGAATAGCGACGAGGAACGAGCGAAAGAGAGAGAGAGAGGAAGCTAATGGTTAAGAGAAGTAGCGAAGAGCCACCTTTCGCCCGAAGAGTGAATATTACGGGCCGAATGGTAGAGAAAGAGAGAGAGAGAGAGAGGTTGAAGATAACGCACCGTCGTCCAGCGCCAACTTTATTCTCCATATTCCGATTCCCCGACCCCTTTCCTCACAATTTAAGTCTTCATTGTGCCCTTTTTTCTCTCCTTCGGAATATCGTTTCGCCTCTTATTATTTACGCCCGCAAATATATTCCATATCGCGGGCTCGATACTTTTTTCGAAATTTTATCATCATCTCCGTTTACTTTATTCCGCCGTTAAGGCAGTTCCATCGTGTAGACGACTCGGGAAAATTGTGCAAAAATTTGGCGTCTCGTTGAAAAATAATTCAGCGAAATATGATTCTCTGAAGTCGTGTTATTCCGCCGCGTGCATCGTGCTGTAAATCAAGATATCCGTTTTTGAAAATCCCATCTTTCAACGTATGGCCTCGCATAAGAGGTTATTACGAAGGTTTTTATTTTCAACGATAAATACAATTTTATACACATGTTTTCATATAAGACGTTAAACAAAATTTTCTTCCAATTTTCTAAACTTTTTGACAGAAATCACAGAAATGTTGATATCAAGTGATAACTATACTATGTATTTTTTTAAATTAACTATTTTTTCTTAGTGCAATTTTTGTCATGCTATACAGACGTGTACTTTTATATATAGTCATCAGAAAAAAAGACACTCCTTTTTTCATTCAATTCTTCCACTTCTATTTTATTTATAAAATGTCAATATTTCAATAACAATCATTACATACAGTTGTCATTTTTTCCTGATAAAAAACAGTCATTTTTAAATCTTTTAAAAGTGTTTCACTTTTATATGTAGAAATCCCAAAAACACACACGCTTTGTTTCCCACTCAATTCTTTCACTGGTACAATTTTATTTAATTTATTTTTCGTCAAAAACATTCGCAGCTTTCTAAAAATCAAGATCTCCAGCGCAGTGGAAACAAGAATTTACGGGAGGACAACATTGAAGAAATTTTTTATTTATTTTACCGAATGGACGCTCTCGCGTTGCTCGAAAAATGTCGAAAAACGATAGACACTCTCCTTTTTGTTCGTTTGGTCGCGTGTATGTGTGTGGGGGGGGGAGGAGGTGCGAGGGCGGAGGAAAGAAAAAAAGCGAGGCAGGAATCCGCTAGTATACGCGAGAGCGGATCCGTGCACACCTGACCCCGGACGATGGGAGCCGAGTGCATTGCCTCCGTTCGGGCGACAAAGCGGATTTTATCACATCCTTTATCGAGTGGCGTTGACGATTCTCTCTGCTGCTGCTGTTGCCGCCGCGCGCGCGTTTCACGTCCGCTACTTTTCGCCTCTCACGTATGCCCGAGCGTACTTTTAACACGCGCAGAAAAATACGCCCGTGTGCGCGGCAGACAGCCAGGGAAAAAAGCCAGGTGGTGTCGAGTCGCAAACGACTCGATTACGGCGCGATTTCGGCACGATATATATCCGGCACGGACGTACGGACAGACGGACGGACCTACGCCAGCCAGAGAGATAGCGAGCTCGAGAATACATTGCTACGATATCGCGTATACACTCCGACCACGCTCTCTTTTTTTTTTCTCTTCCCCTTTTGTTTTGTTTTTTTTTCTTTTTTTTTTCAAACGCCGTACGGATCGGGGCGGTTCGCAACGCTCCGAAAACTTTGTCGTAGCAAAAAAAGTGACAATGGGACGCAAAGCGACGCGTAAAAAACAATTACGTAAATTCAATGGTAATGAATTTTTTTTTAATTGGCTATTTATACAAAAGTTTTGGAGTGTGATATTTATTCGTTGTTTTTTTTTCTTATTGTTATATATGTAGAGTTACATTTTTTCAGGAAATCTCGGTGTGTTTCGAACGACCCCGGTCGACGGTCGCGTTGCTCTCTCGCGATCGATAACCCAAGTGACATTCCGCAACGTGGAATATTGTCGCTTTGATTCCACAGAATATTATATTGTTCCGTGACTCTACACACGAGAGATTCTCAATAAAATCGAGGGATTTTTCTTTGTCGCTTTCTCTTTCCCATGTCATTCTTTTTTTCTGTCTCTCTCTCTCTCTCTCTCTCTTTCTCTCTTTTATTATTTTTTCTCTCGTACACTCCCATTCTCGAATCCCGGCAATTCTCGTGCCGCTAATACCACGTGTACGATTCTCGATGAAAGAATCTCTCCGCTATTTGATTTATTTTTCTATCAGCGAACGAGGGAGCGGGACCGGAAAAAAATCTCGAAAGAGTAACCGACGTATCACGAACGTGTATCAGCGAAAAATTGCAATTTTTCCGCCATGCGAACGAGAATATCGAGGCTGGCGAGCGTTTCTCACATTCTCGGGAAAGTACGCGCGTACCTATCACGGAATCTTTCGCTTTTCTACCGTTTTTCCCTTTATATCGCGGCAAGAACACGGAAACGAGATATTTCAGCTTTCATACGCGGATTCCCTCTTCTCCCTTTTTCTTTTTCGGGAAAATATAAATTGGCGAAACGAGCAAATTTGATACAACTTTTTTCAAGGTTGTGTACAACATATTTTTTCAGAATAAATGTGGTAATGGCCAATGTTATCTTCTGTAAAATATTTTTTCTATAAAAAAATAAGATATTTGTGACCTTTTAAAAAGAATTTATTAAAAGTGTCAAAAACTTCATTCAAATTTATTTGGATTTTAAGCCTGCATGCATTGTTTAGAATAAATGTGGAAATGGTGAATTTTTTAGAACAAATATGTGACCGTTTGTAAACAATTATACCTTCAAAAATTAGCAAAATTTTTCGAATTTTTTTTTTTTATAGATTTCAAGACCTTATTTAATCGGAAATTTCCCGTAGATAATGAAAATGCTACTTATTCGGGGCGTAATCCAAGAATTCATATTGAAAAATCGAAAAAATTGACTTTTCGATCAGTTTTTTGAATTTTTCAATATGAATTG